>JAABKJ010014514.1:0-10094 GCA_011634705.1 Andricus grossulariae
CAGTTACTTCTAAGGGTAACACACATATCCTTACGATCCAATGTGTATTCTCAAAGTATTGTGATGCAATACCTTTGAAAGATACCGATTCAGTCACTATAGCCAGAGCTTTAGCCAAGAAATTCATTACGCGGTATGGTTGTCCGCGCGTGATACAATCCGATCAGGCTGTGGTCACTCAATGCTTTAGGAGTGCAGGCGTTTATTCGACGGTGGCGCCATCAAACGAGTCCGCAGGTTTTCAAGATAAGATAATAGATGCTTGAGGTTATATCCAGATGTTTTGTAGATAACTTAATTTAAAAACTTAATAAATTGAACAAAAAAACAATAGAAAATCAAATAGAAATACATAAATAATTACTGGAATAATTATTTATATATTTCTGTTTGTTTTTCTATTGGTTTTTTTTCATAAAAACGGGTTTTAAGGAAATACCAAAGATGATGGAAGTATGTTTGAGACGTGGTTTGAAAGCAGATTTTATTTGAAACTTCTAATAATATTTTTATGAAGTGTTCGAGGGCCGGTACGTACATTGTAAGAGAACATACACTTTGGTCGCTGGCTATAACGTTGGTTAATTTTCTATATTTCGACTGTCCCGAAGAATAAATCACTAACAAAGTTTTCCCTATACAGAGTGTATCAACTATATTTTACTTCGCCAGAGTGTCGTATCTCTATATATTTTTAAATGGAGATACGATACGCTAGCGAAGCATAATACACTTGGTACGCTCTGCTTTCCGAAAAATTGGTTAGAGACTTATTCTTCAGAACAGACGATTTAATAATGTACGTACCGGCCTTCAAACACTTCTTCGTAGGTTAGGCCCAGTAAATAAAAAAGTTGACACCGTTCGGTAAACAACGAAGGAGTAAGAGAGATAGATGAAACGTGGAACCCTCAGCGACGTGTAGCGGGGAAAGACCTACAGAGCCATCTAACGAGCCTGAAAAACAGGACCAGAATATATGCCGTCGCGGTCGCCTATACTAGTGACCACAGCCTGCGATGAACCGAGCATCATCGGGGAACTCTCACACGGTGCAATTCCCCTGGCCGCCATACTCTCCCAGTAGGCGACCAGGCCACCTTCTCTGCCTTCTAGTACGCTATCCCGCCTACGTCTATACAATGCCATTTCGTCCGCACTCCATCGACGTCTTCCAGGACACGTACGTACATTTTCTGTCACGAAAAACACCACATCTACACTTAATAATGTCAACCACACACACACCCATATAACACTTACATTTAGCCATTATTAGAGTTGTAACCACACAGGTAGAGTAGGACGAAACGTCCCAAGACAATCACCTCTCCTTTAAGGGATCCTTGACGAACAGGACGCTCGACAGTTCAAGCGACTCCCCCGAAGGGAGTGTAATCTTTTTTTGAAACACAGACACTGTAAGCGGACGATGAGTACCCTATCTGATTTTACGACTTTCAAATTTTTCTGTAAAAGTCAAAATATCATTTCCTAGATTTTGCAAAATGTTTAATTGTTCTCTTTTTCGCTTCTGTTTCAGATACAACCGTAGAGCACAAGGACTATAAAAGGCTGCGCCCTAAGTCACACCAGTCATTCACTCTTGTGGCACCGCTCAGAGAACACCTCCAGCTACAGCGAGACAATCGCCTCTCCTTTAGGCGATCCTTGATGAACAGGACGCTCGGCACTTCAAGCGACTCCCCCGAAGGGACAGTAACCTTTTTTTAAACACAGACATTCTAAACGGATGATGAGTACCCTTTCTAAATTTACGAATTTAAAATTTTTCTATAAAAGTCAAAATATAATTTCCTAGATTTTGCAAAATGTTTAATTGTGCTCTTTTTCGCTTCTGTTTCAGATACAGCCCAAGAGCAGAAGGTTTATATAAGACTGCGCCATAAGCTAGAGGAGCCAGTCACTCTTGTGGCACCGCTCAGAGAACACCTACAGCTACAACAAGACAATTAGTTCTCCTTGAAGCAGTCTATGACGACCAGAAGGCTCGAAATTTCCTAGCGGCTCGCTCGAAGGGACAGTAATCGTTCGTTGAAGCGCAGACACTCTGAACTAGGGCTCGCCAATTTCAGCAGGTGCTGACTGACACAACAAGTGCATGACTGCCACCAATTTTTTCTGTCATTTTTTTCTTCAGTTTCCAGGAATCCTGGAAAGGGTTACGGTCACGGCTCGTTGCGGCTCATCGTCACACCGAAGGTTCTGATTTTTTTCTACTTGAATTCACAATGCATTTCGTTTTTTCATTTTAAACTGAGATTTATCGTGAAGGATCAGGGACCAGCCAAATGACAAGATTTATGATATTGTTTAGTTGTGCTCTCGTCTGCTTCTTTTTCACATACAGCCCAAGAGCAGAAGTTCTATATAAAATAGCGCACCAAGACAGACGATTCATTTACTTTTGTGGAACCAGTCACAGCGGACACTGGGCTACATCCAGAGAATATCAGCTGTCCTTCAAGCAGTTTTTGACGACCGGATGGCGTAGTCCCTCAAATACTAGACTCTGTCAATAATTTTCCCTACTATGGTATGTTCCTGCGTTTTCGTCGCAGTAGGGTTTGACCTTTCTTCTAATGACCTCGGCGGCCATGCTGGCAGTAGCGTAGCTACTGGTAGGGCCTCCCAAGCCGGACAGGCAAAGAGCGAAGCAGAGGAAGACTAGGAGGAACATCTAGGGGAAGGAATCGAGACAAAAAGATGAGACGAGGCAGCAGTCCTAAAATGGAAACCATCAAACCATAGAGGAGGACAGCATGTCTATGACCACGTTACAATTACCGAAACGGCGGCCCGGGATCTTCTGTCTCAACCGTGGATATAAGGATTCAGCTGACTCAAGAAAGTGCGCACTCAGCCACAACCTGCCTCAATAGACGCCAGTAGCGTTTACGTCACGTTACGGCCGCAGCCTGCAGCACACGGGCATGAAGCGCACCCAGCTCGACTAGTGAAAAGTGTGACGTCGAGTGTTCAATACTTCATTCGAGTCACAGAGGAGGACAGTACGTTTACGGCCACCTTACAATTGCCGAAACAGCTGCCCAGGATCTTTTTTCTCATCCGTGGATATAAGAATTTAGCTGAATCAAGAAAGTGTGCACCCAGCCACAACATGCTTCGGTAGACAGCAGTAGCATCTACATCACGGTGCGTCTCGCAACAACCACCATCGGTACTTCTTTTGCCCAAAATATTGTACTACCTGGGAGCGAGACATCAATGCTGGAAGATTCATCTTCAACTTTGAACTAATCATGGAAGGAATATTGAAGAAGTCGAACATTCCGAACCCTTACAATTTCGGTGCGCTAAAATCATTGTCTCCGTGTCCAAGTTTATGTACTCGTATATAATACTTGTTGAACTGCATTTCAACTCGCGAATGGTAGACTTCATTCCATTCGATAAGCTGAAGAAAAGGCGTGCACAGCTAGGATATCGTTTTATATTACATTCGATTTTGTAAATGTTCTCACAAAACAATCTCATTTGTTTTCTAATAAGAATGAACCATTTTAGTTCGCTTTCATTTTGAAGTTAGTAAGTTATGAAGACGAAAACAGACCGTTTGTTAGATCATATTAGAGGGTCTAATAAAGGATCCAGAATGAAAAGGAGTATCCAGTTCTTATTGTGTCCATGTACTGGGACAGTTTTGAGTCGTTCGGACGTTTCTAGTTTTCAAATCTTCTTGAAATTATATTTTTTACGTTGTCCACTGACTACCTAACACATACTGAAGGACCACTCACACTGACAATGACGACTATACAATATTTAAATTTTGATATTCAGAAAAAACTAAATTTGTTCAAGAATGAAGAATTATCAGATTTAAATTAAAAATTATCCAACATTACTTCATACTTAAAATATAATGCAAAGGAAACATCAGAATAGGCTTTGAAATATTGTGGAAGGTGCACACTGCACAGTAGTCATTCAATTTTATTTCATATAATGGTTGCGGCCTATAGCGCACCTAGTAGGTGTGTGGTAACCAGCACTGATTGGATTTTGGCATAAAAATGCGAACACATAATCAAACTTGATCTTACCGAATTCTTAAATTATTTTATGTGTTCAAGTTATCAACGTGCGTTAAATAATTTGAAACCTCAATGCATAATAAAAATTACACATCTGAATATTATTATTGGCTTTTATTGCATTTTTTTAAATCTTGTTCTGGAAATAAAGAAGCTTATTCTAGTTTATTTAATTTTATATGTATAAAGCGTTAACCGATTAGAAGAAAAAAACAGTTTCGACGACCCCTATCGCCTATTTAAAAAATCTGAATTCTTAAGTATATAGAGAGGTGTCCAGAACTAATTTAATTAATACATTCATTACATTATTATATTTTTAGTTCGAAATATGACTCTCATTGTGCTACAGTGTTTAGAAAAATGTCACATATATGTGTGTGCATCGTACTGCCTCAGTACAGATCGCCGGAGTACTAGTACTGGGTGTCTGTACTGGGCCAGCAGTGGGCAAACTGCTGGCTTACAAAAATGGCAAAGTTGATTTAAAGTTTATAATTTAAAAAAAGTAACATTCAGTCAGAATGTATGGTTGGTTTTGTTAACCACTTTTGCTGTTCTCTTACGATTTACAATATGACCATAAATAATATATCCCCATAATAAATATTACAAATAAAATTTCTAACGCTACAGCGCGCTGAATCCTCATCTATACTCAATGAAACTATATTAAATATACTCGATTGAAACTTTTCATCGTATCATATTTCGATTTTTAGAGCATTTTAAAACTTTTTATAATTACATGAAATGTCTTTGTCCTGCGCATTAAAATTATTCAACGATGGAACTTAGAGATTTTATCGTGAACTGCGACCACTTTTTTTATAAGAATTCTTACAAACTTTCGTGTAATGTTTTGCTTTTTAGGTTTTTACATTTTAGAACACGTGAACCATACCTCATTGGAGTTGGTTAATAAGGTTATATGCTTTACGTGTATCTTTATTAAAAAATGTTGGAGGTTAAACTGTAAAACTATGAAAAAATATTATCCACATTGTAGTTTTTTAAATAATTGATTCATCACAATAGTTCTAGAGATATTTTGGTCGGGTATCTGCCAATTTGCTTCATATTTTTTTTCGCACTTATACTTTTATTTGTAATACAAGTGCGCAAAAAATAAGCGTCTATAAATAACATGACCCTAAAAAGGGTGGAGGTGTCTGCAAAAATGTCACGAACAAACACATGGGGAATGGGCGCTTCTTTAAGTCGATCACGTAATGTTTTTAATTATAAATTTATTTTCAAAAAAGATTATAAGAAACACAATTTCTAACTGATTAATCTTCTTAATAAACAAATTATATTAAATGAAAAATCAGAGAAAAACATGCTTCCCAACATCAATAATAATTTTGACTCCTTCAGAGACAAATATATACCAATGAAAAAATCTCACCTTAAACTTAAAATTAGCCAAATACAGTACAGGTTCACTCAATGCACATTTATTTTTTATGTATAAAAATACTGTTGTAATATTGAAAAAGCTATTTTTCTAGAGAAACATGTTTAAAATGTTGTTATGTAATTTATTGTAGTTTATTTATAAAATTCTCTAATATTTTATTGTTGATTTGAAGAAATGCGTTAAGACAACCTACATACCACACATCCCGACAAAACCAAGTGGCCGTAAGAAAAAACCAGGTCTGTCCTAGGTTTAGACCTATACTTGGGCCTCGGTTAAAATAGAGGTTCATGACCTCCTAACTTTCTTATTTAAAATAAAATTAAATTATTTAATCGTAGATTTGACTAAGAATGCACTATTTTAAACAAAGAGAGCATTAACTGAAGAATCGATGGAAAAATTGATAATTTTATAAAAGTTCATACAAATGGCATAAAATTATGTTAAAAAGTGACGAATAATTTTCTAATATTTTGCAAACTTTTGTTTCCATGATATATAAAAAAAGAATAAATAATTTATTATTCCTTGTTTGCGCAACTATCAAGAATTTAAAAAAGAAAGATCCGAAATAATAAGTTATATTATATTTCAGACTTCAAAAACAGCGAGCAACAATGGCAAGCTTAATGCGTGGACCCAAGGTGGCCCTCTTTTGTATTTTCGGCGATTCATTTCTCTCGCAAAAAAAGTTGCACTTAACGCGCCGCACTGCGGCTTTATTCGGAACTAAGGTCTATGGATCTGAGAGCATTAGTTCTGAACTAAGCCATTGTGCGACGCATTAGGTACGACTCAAAATAGATCCACCCAAAATCTTTAATGAACCAATAGAATGGAAAAACTCTATAAAATACTTTGGGGGTAAACTACATAAACTTCTTAATTGGGAGCACCATATCCAAGAAACTGAAGGTAAAGCCCTCGGAGTCATGTCAATCTGGGGAGGTGCGTCAAAAACCAATATTAAACACATTCAGATCATTCAAAATAAATTTCTCAGACGTATCACTAAAATCCCCAGATATACCAAGAATTCTGTCCTCCACAGAAAATTTCCATTACCACACATTTCAGAGTATACCAAAGAAACCGCCACTACATTTTATGAATCTGCATCATTATCATCTTTTGAATATATTTCCTCTTTAGGAAAATATAATTATGATCCTCTTCGCGAACATGCGATGCCAAAAGACTTTCTCATGAAATAAGTCACTCAAGCCGGGGTCGGGGTGTCGACACGGCGCCATGACTTCTCTCGATGCCGCGCCGACCTGCAGCCCCTGACCTACCAGCAACCTTCATTTTCCACCCCACTAACCCCTTTCCTCTCTTCTTCTTCACTTTTCTTACCTAAAATAACTTATTAGATTTTTTGGATTTTTCCAGCTTGAGGGATTTTTTTCCCACCCACATAAAACGTCAAGTTAACTTCCTACCATGTTAAATTTTTCTCAGATTGTGTATCTGTGCCTCTTTTAGCTAAGCACAACAACTTCTTCCAGTTCGATCATTCCTCGGGGAGATTATAAATCGCAAGTGCACCTTTTTTTTAAGCTAGGTCTGAGTATAGTTCTATACCTACTATCTCTCCAAAAATTTTAGATATCTTGATTTTAAATCTTCATCTTACGATCATTTCAGAATACTCAACTTTGAATGGCTGTCGGTTCCTACAAATAAATTACATAAAATCTGCAAAAATATATGAATTTCTTTGATCCTTTCTGTGTACAATGGTACATTTCAGAGTCAGTAATAATCATCTGTTATTAAGTTTTTAAAAACCGAGTAGTGAGGACTCATCTCCGAAACTAAACTACGTACGAAGATAATTCTTGATGCAAATTGCACATTTTTGGTTTCTGAAAATAGTGCGCTTAGCGTCAATAAGCAAAAAGTTGAGTTTAGATGTTTAAAAAATTATTTTCTTCTTCAGAAAATACACTATTTTCAGAAGACAAAAACGTGTAATTTGCTTCAAGATTGATCTCGGTACGTTCTTTAGATTCCAAGATGATACTTCACTACTCTTTTGTTTTGAACTTAATAACGAATTATTATTTTTACAACACCCACCTCAAAAGTTGACGTTTTCATGCTTCTAAATGGTGCCTAAACGACTTTATTTGAGCAGACTGTGTGCGAAACAATTTTCGCGCATGCGCAGTTTGAAGATTGCTTACTTTGGAGTTTAGGCACTGGTGAAAAAGCTGCGCATGCGCACTGGTACACACTGGTGCTGGTATCTTCTGGAAATAAATTTAGATTCACCTTGAACAAATCTTTTGATGATTGAAGTTTTGTTTTGAGGGTTTCGTATTTTTTTTTACATAATTTTTGTTCAACTAATTTTTTTCAAAATTCTTCTTCATGAAATTTTGTTTCAAACATTTTTTTCAAACATTTTTTCAAAATTTGGTTTTCCAAAAATTTTGTTTAAAAAAATTATTTCTTTTCAAGATTTTGTTTCAAACAACTTTTTGTTCAAGAATTTATTTTCAAACATGTCTTTTCAAAAAAATTTGTTTACAAAATTAAAAAATATTTTTTTAAGGTTCTTTTAAGACTTAAATTAATGTCTTAATAGGTTACGAAACCCTTCCGTAGGTGCTCGGCGCCTACTTTGACTAATTTTGTCGTTTCTGGGCAGCAGACAGTAGAGGGGGGGGGGGTGGTCTTAACTCCACTAAATGCAATATAAAATTATTAATTTTCGTTAACTCCTCCAAGCACAACTTTTTCGGACGGGTGTTGTGAAAAATAGCGTGTGATACACGTGCGCATAGGTGATTGGTAACTCGTGTGATTGCATCATTCGCCTGCGGCTCGAAGAACTCGTCTACGTTTTTGCACTCGCTTCGCCTGCGCTAACCATCAACTCATGCTTCAAGCCTTCGGCTTATGCTGCAGAATTCACTCTGGCACTCAATCACATATTTTGCGCACTTGTATCACAAATAACTATTCTGACACTAAATTTAGTTTTGTGCCATTTGGTCCAAGTCCCAAGAAAACACTAGGATTTTTCGGAAAGTGTGGTATGTGGGTGAATTTTAAAAACACAAAATGGCAACGGTTTTACTGATAATATTCAAAGTCAATTTACTTAAAAACCCCATTGTTTTTTTTCTCTTGATTTGTTCTAAATTTGTCCCAATATAAATTAAAAAGTTGTACAAATGAATTCTGTGATTATAATCAATGATAATAACATATCTATTCCTTGAATTATTTTCCATTTATTGAAATCATGCTACATTTATACTTACACAAAACTATAAAATTAGTTTTTAATTCTTGATATGCTTTTCATTCAAATAGTTCATATATTTATAGATCAGGTATTAATTTTGAAATGGTTGCCTTTTCTTACTCATCCTTAGAAATATACGCACGGAGAAAAAGGGATGGTCAAAGTTAGAGAGTCAAAATATAGAGAGTCAGTCCCTTCTTCTGGATGATCGAAAGGGCCTTCCATAATTTTTTCCACATAATCACTCACTATCAGGATAATCAAGGTATCCTTTCGGGGTGGTCAAGAACATTATATTATTTGCATTCATTTCGACCATTCGTGGAGGAGCAGATGACTCGTCGCGGAGGGCCAATATTTGCGCGTCAATTATGTGCGTAAAAATTAAAAGGCCGACACCATTTTTGGAGTGAGCGAATGTCTTTGAGCCGTTCTGCGTCATATTTGCTGTTGATTGAATTTAAACATGTTTTTATTGAGTTTAAACTGCTTTGGAATATTTCGAACATGCGTGGAGAGTGAAGTGCATAAGAGAGAACATGGCGGAAAGTGGATTAAATTTTTTCTTTTGAATTTTTAACGTCGAATTTGATGTTTCCAAGGTATTAAGGACAAAGGCGTCACTCGACGCTTATCTATCAATTTGTTGTCACCGTGCTGTTTCTAACTGGAAACGTGCTGAAAATCTCATCATTCATTGATGATACAGAAAGTTACGAGACGGGCGATACGAACTTATATCAGTTTCTGAATTTATTCCAGTGCTTAAAATCTTACAATTCATTGCCGTGACGCCATGTCCTTAGCTTCTCATGCTCCAAACAATATATTCTCAATATGCATGATTGTGCATTGTTTGTGTATATCAAATCATGCCTGATCACCTCGTGCATATCATGTATTGTGTATGACGGAGGTAGAAAAAGGACAAAATATATAGAAGATATAGAATAATCAAATCGACCCTCTAAGATGGCCAAGCCGACTGTCCAAGGAGATGATCGGTTCGGCCCTTTGTGATTCTGAGTTTGGCTCTCCACGTCTAGGTGACCAGACTCACCTTCTATTTTTCACCGCGAAAGTAAAAAAAAACGCAAATGAAATTTAAAAAAAAATGAATAAAGTTTAAAAGTATCCATGCTAAAAAATAAATAGTACCGTGGTGAATTACTTTCCTTTATTCGCAACCGTCTACAACGCAACCGTCTCACAACCGTTAAATTGGTTGGTACAGGACACGACGAAATCACAAAGACAGGTCGGCGAAACTTTCGTGTGTTTTGAGGACACGAAGCGACCCAAGGATGACAGCTTTCTGCATCCATCTCGC
>JAABKJ010014515.1:0-10094 GCA_011634705.1 Andricus grossulariae
AAAATATCTATACCTTAAACCTATATACCTATCTACCCTTCACCTATATACTCATCCACACATCACTACTTTCCAACTAGAACAATTCTCACCTACCTCGAAAGGGAAACGGCTTAATGATATAATAATAATAATAATAATAATATTTACTGATATTAAGTTATTATTATTGTATTCGGAAGGGTAACAGGATCATAAGATTTTTGAATAGAATTCTTTCCATTGCCCTGGAAAATTCGAAATTGAATTTAGGAAAAGAACTATTTAAATTGTATTTATTCTTTTGTCAAGATTTTCCATATATAAGTATGATTAGAGTAATTATCATTTAAAGGGTACCTACGAGAGCACCGATCACAAGGACAATTACTATAACCGAATATTTTGGGTACAGCCATTGCAGCTCTCTTTTAAGGTCTTGATACCTCTCTTCCTTTTGCTTCTCCTTGACAGTGATGTTGCAGTCGTCCGAAGTCGACAATTCGATCATGAATATAGTTCGTTTCTCGAAGTCTTGAAGAGCGATGTCAGGCCACGAGTGTGCAATGGAGACTGCTGTCCGAAAATCGTAGTTTCAGAAAATTTGGCACTTCTAATTTAGACAATTGACTCTATCTCCTTCGGAGCATTAAGCAGGGCAGGGTCGCGGCCAAAACCGCAAAAGCGACAAAGATGGTGATAAAGCACTCTTAGTGCCGCAGTATGTCTGTAGAGATACGTCGTTCCTGCGTGGGTAAGACACCCCTATAGTATGTGTTCTAGGTACTCAGCGTGTGCGTGACACGCTCTTCATCTATCTCTGGGAACTTCTTTACCTAAAATGCTGTCACGGTATACTAAGGTGCGGAAATGACACCGACCTGGGATGCGAAAGTAAAACCCTCTGTACCTGAATTAAGCCCTGATGATCTGATGAAAGCAAAAGTTTGCTCCTTCGACAAGGACTGTTTTTCTACATTCCTGTGAAAATGTCCGTGCATTTTCTTGTCGAGTAGCTCTTGATGGAATTTTTGAAATTCTGCTTTCTTCACTTCGGCTTTCAGAAGTGAAGCATTTAGATGAAGTAATGCACTTTCCTCACTTCTGATGTTAAAATTCAGGCCAAGGGTCTCGGCCACTTGCTCCGCGGCTTTGAACTCATCATATTCCTTGTACGTACACATTCCTTGTACAAAATTGAACAAAAAAGTACCATGACAAAAGGTTGTAGGATCAACAGTTTTTAAACTATTGAGAGTTGTAGAGAACCAATGGGAGCTCGCTATTTCCGCGCGTACATAAGCATCTTGCGAGAACTCTAGAATTTGAGTAGGGGGAATCACTGAACAAGTGAGGGTGATATGTTTTGTGAACTTCACGTTGCTTCGAAATTGTTTGTCTCTGGCGAATATCAGAATTACTGACTTGAAGTGCATCGCTTTCTAGAGTTCGCGCACGATGCTTATGTACGCGCGGGAATAGCAAGCTCCTATTGGTTTTTTACAACTCTCAATAGTTTAAAAACTATTGGGCTTACAACATTTTGTCACAGTAGGTTTTTTGTTCAGTGTTGTACAAGGAATGTGTATGAACAAGGAATATGATGAGTTCAGGATCACCCTGCATATATAGTTAAAAGTTTGTCATAAGGACAACCGCGAGATTTCATCGGGAGTGGGTGCCATTACGAAAAATTGCACACGCTTTCGGCGCAATAGCAGTAATATTTCAGCCGTAACCACGCCTCGCGATCGTGAGATGGGTGCTTACAGTCTGCGATGGACTCAATATGATGATCCAGCAAAAGTCTCGTGCACTTTCAGTACACGGAGCGACCCAACGACAAATGCCTTCTGGATTTTCCCTACAAATATCTTAGAATTTTTTTGACACGCAGGGATGATTTTCAGGCTATTAACCAGTGAAAACTTGGCACATCCAAGAGCAACGAAGATAATGACGGCTAGCTTATCAGAATATTCCGAGTATAACCGTCGCAACTCCCTTATAAGGTCTTTATACCTCTCTTACTATTAATTCTCCTTGGCTGTGATGTTTTTGTCAGATGGGTGCGAAAATTCGATCACGAACATGATTCGTTGCTCGAAGTCACGGAGGACTATGTCAGACCTCAAGTGCGCAACAGAAAGAATTGTCAAGGATATGAAGTTGCAGTGTATGCGGCACTTCTCATTTTCGACAATTGAATCTGTTTCCCTAGGACCGTTTGGCGGAGTAGTATTAGGGCTTATGCCGTAAAAATTACATAGATGGTAATAAAGCACTCTTAGCGCCGCATTGCGTCTTTGGATGTATGTCGTTCCCGCATGAGTTGGACAACTAGACAGTATGTATCTTAGATGCTCAGGGTGTGCATGACACGCTCTGCAGCTATCATCAGGAATATCTTGGCTCAATATGTGGCGACGATATGCTAAAGTGGAAATGACACCGTCTTGACACGCCCAAATGAAGCCCTCCGTTTCCGACTTCAATCCGGTAGATTTAAGAAAAGCAAACGTTAGCTCATACGACATCGACTGATCCTTCACATTTCTGTGGCAGATGCCGTGTATCCTCTTGTCGAGGAGCTTTTCGTGGAAGTTTTCCACCTGTGCTTTCTTATTCCGGGCCTTCAGGAGTGAGATGGATAAGATGCCTTTTGCTCACCCCGGATATTGAAGTCAAGACCAAGTGTTTCATTAGCCTTCTCCGCTACTGTGTAGAGAAACGCTGCTTTGCCCACTTCTTCGTGCTTCCTGACCATTTTAAGAAGAGGGGCTCGTCCATTTGCGACTTTATATGCTTTACCCAGAATAATCCTGTTGTAAAGACATTCAAGATTCAGTATTCCGCGACCAACTTGACGGGGTGATATGTAAAGTCGCGGAACAGAAGACTTCAGGTGCATACTTGATTTATGTGCAGAACCTTTTGTGGCTCGATATCGAGGGATCTGAGCTCGCCCTTCATCCATGGAACCACTCCAAATGAATAGAGTAATATCGGGACAGCAAGCATGTTCGTTGCAGAAACTTTGTTCCTCGCCGACAGTTCGGAAGACCAAATCCGTCGGATGAGAAATTTTTATCTGCTTTTGAGGGTATCCTTTATAGATGTTAGGCATATAGCGCGTATACAGACGAGCTCAGGGTCTTCAGGGTTGTGATTATATTTTCCACGCTTCAAATAAACCTTGGCACATTTTTCTAACCCAAACTCCATTCGAATCTCCTCAGTGTATTTCTCGACAATCTCTAGAGCTAGATTTAGTTGCTCTTTATTTTTAACATAGATCTTAAGATCATCTATGTGAAATACATGAGTGATCTTATGCTTTAGATTTCCACGTTTGCTGCAGAAGTACCCTTCGCAATGGCGAAATGCAAGAGATAGTGGCAATAATGTGAGGCAAAAGAGGAGAGGGCTCATGGTGCCGCCCTGAAAGACACATCTCTGAAAGGTGACGTTGTTAGTTGTCACTCAGTCTGTTCCAAATGAGATAGTAAATCTGGTTTTCGAAAGTGGCATCAATCTCTCTATGCACCTCACGATGTGCGGATAACAAATCCAGGCCATCAATAGGTAGCACTGGTAGGATGGTGCGTCTTTGCAGACACATCTATCGATGAGCAAGTTCTCCCGACATCCTGCTACGCCTTTCTTTGAGCCGCGTTGTCCGTACATCTCTTGCCACACAGTTCCGCTTGTCTGAACAATCCTATCATTTAGGATAGCTGCGAAGATCTTATACAGTGTGTGTTCAGACAAATGATTGGTCTGTAGTTCTTAGGGTGAGCTAAGGTCCCCATCTTTGGCAGGACTGTGTGCCCTTCCACCAACCACTCAGTAGTAAGCTCTTCCGACTTTAGATCAGGTAAAAATGCGGGCCAGATGCTGATGGGTTGAAGGAAACTTCTTCCACCAGAAGTTCTTGATACAATCTGGTCCCGGAGCCGAATCGTTCTTCATGCCTCCTAATACTTTCTTCACCTCCCCGGTAGTGATGAGTGGGCATTCCTCCTCAGGTGTTATGAGGGCATTGCACAACTCCCTGAAGTTATTTATGAGGCTGTTCGACAGTAATTAGAGGATCTTCGAAGAGTCGAGATGGGTCAGAGAAAAACTGTTCATTTTCTCTGATCCACCTCTCCCTCCGATCTAGACCTCACCTAGCGTCAGATAGTACCCGTCAATAATATGCTGCCTGATGATCAGTAGCTTTGATTTGTTGAGTGTGAGATGACGGATTCGCAGCTCGAGCGCGAACTGTCGAACCTTGGCGATGAAATTCGTGCCAGATTTTATGTTGTTAATCACACACTGAATGCGGGACGCGTACTGTCTTGTCCATCCTATCTTTGTGCTGAGTTGATACATTCGTCTTTTGGTTTTATGATCAGCCGTTGACTTTTTTTACGGTTTCCATCCGCCGAAGCTCTTGCTGCATTATACACACTACAATTGATGGTCCAGAGGTCGGATTCTTCCGAAAAATCTCCACGAAGCTCGTCATCCAGTTCAACCAGATATCCGGGCTAAGAGCTCTAAGTGTTTCTCGCATCATAGAGCACAGACCATACTGGTATCGTAGCACTCTAGCAGGTCGTCATTGCGTCGAACCCTCCACCCAAATGCATAGATATTCCGCCGGTCCATCGCATTGACTCCGTCTTGATGGGTTCCCCCAACTCTACGGTAGTCGGCATTGTTGTCCTACCCATTATCGGAAGCCCTGCGCTTTCGATTGTTATGGACCGCACTTACTATAACTATGTTTGGTGTTATTATTCTTGTTGCACGAGCAGCTAAGGAAAGGGGTTCGTCCATCCTTGTA
Organism: Andricus grossulariae; assembly: GCA_011634705.1. Taxonomy (NCBI): domain Eukaryota; kingdom Metazoa; phylum Arthropoda; class Insecta; order Hymenoptera; family Cynipidae; genus Andricus; species Andricus grossulariae. Next base: position 4,817 of record JAABKJ010014515.1, read on the forward strand.
GAGCCCCACATGCAAGTATAAGGCTGCATACTCTGAGAGGTCGCCCGGTATCCCAGAGTCACCGTTCCAGACACCTCACTCAAGTGTCATTCAGCAAACGCTACCCCTAATTTTCTTCCTTTTGGTGGAAAAATACTGCCATGAAATTTCTTCTATTTTTAAAAATTTGAAAAAAAATGTATTGAAATGCTTCGCATATCATCTAAAGCAACTTGGAAGCTTTGCAATTATTCTATTTGATCTTCAACGTTATCTTTCGACAAGTCGACAAGTGCGTACCGATTGAGGTGAGCTATTATTCCACAAAACAACATTAGCTGTGCTCAATAATCGTTGAGGAATGAGCGTAGTGACAAAGAAGTTTTCATCAGTTAGTTTTGGACAATTTTCCACTGCTATTGACTTATAACATTGTTTATAAGATAAAGGCCAGAACTGCCATCGAATCCCCACGAACACATTAAAACTACTTTTGTTTCTGTAAAGCTTTTAACTGTCATATCATGAAGTACGACATCCCTTTGTAGTTGTACAATCCTGCTTGCTGGGTGATTTAGCAATGCTTGAGTGTTACCTCAATTTTGTTTTCGCTGATTGAAATGTTTTCTTTAGGTGGCCTGCACAAAGATTTTATTCTCCGAACTTCATTGTATGTTGGCCGACTCGACTTCATTTCTAAGCGCATATTTATGTACACATTCTTGGTATGAGATTTTTTGAGCAACAATGCCAAAGCTTCTTCGGGAATCTTCTTTTCGATTGAACTTCCTAACAGTTTCCTAATTTTTTTCGGCCGCTCAAAATTTTTGAAAACATAATTAAGGACGGAATGCAAATCTGGGTTTTCGGTTCGACTTGTTGCTTGACGATATGCCATTAACATGGACTGCATGTCATGTTTTTCATTCGGATTGATTTCCGAAACATATCGACATGTACTTAGATCAGTTTTGTCTTTAAATTTGAGAATCGGGCGACCAGGAAGACAAGAGGAATTTGTTTTCTCCGTTAGCTTAACAACAAACATTTCAGGAACGTAGAAACTGGAATTTAGCCATGATGCATGTTTCAACTAATATCTTGCTTTCATTCTCTTCTCAGCGTTGAATCTGTTATTTCGCTTGATTCGAAAGGTGAAAATTGCCTTTTTTAGAGCATTCACTGATTCTTCCTCAATACAGGAGATGTCAAATTCCCCTTTAACTTCTGAAGAATATAATTGATCCTTGAACCAACATCGTTTAATTCTTCTCATTGCTGCAGAATGAAGAGTAAATCCAAAAGAGAGCGTCTAAAAATAAAAAAGCATCGAAACAAAGTTCGGTGGTGATGTGATGCGATGAGAATAGAATTTGCTATTCCAAGGGGCTTATGGTCTCAATACAGGGAAATAGCTTTACCGCGAAATATGTATGTGAAATAAAATTTAGGCTAGGTCAACTCCCATGGGCAAAAATGGCAAAGTCACGAACTAGGGCGCGCGGTGCGAGAGGCATTAAGGGGTACAGAAATAGTTCACTGCCCGACACAGATGGCGTTAGCTCAGTTCTGAATTCGGGGTGCGGGGTGCAGAGGGAGTAATGAAAATATTGTTTGACAGCGTCCCAAACAGTGTTGTTATTGATTATTGAAAAATAGATCAATTGGATAGAAAAAATGTGTTCTAAATTGTAATAGCAAAAATGTATCCGATAGAGAGGTTATTGGCCATAAGTTTCCGGCAAATCGCTCAGAAGGATTGCAATGGGTGGAAAGAACGGGAAACAAAGCTTTAAAAAGCCAGCCGTACGAGATCATAACCTCAAAACGGTATTTTATTTGCATCATGCAAATGCATTTATTTCAAATAAATGCAAAATAAAGCAAGTAAAAAATGGTCAATGACGATTGAAATTAAAATAAACTATAATTTATCATTTCACGTTATTTATTTATTTCATTTTTCTTTACTTGAACGTCAGAATGCCCAGTTCTTGTAAGACGTACAGATACTAAATTCCTTTTTCGGTCAGTTTTTTGATACAACAGTAAAACCCTGTCAGATTAAAAAATTTTCACTTTACAAGAACAATAGGAAATTTCGCATTTGCAAGCGGCTATATCGAAAAGCCCTCGTGTTTTGAAAAAATTTCACTTGACTATGAAGGTTGGGTTATTTTTATCTCTAAACTATGACTTTTTAAAATTGGAAAGTGCACTATGATCGCTTTCGATCATTTTCAGTATTCTTCTATCTGAAATTATTGGTATCGAAGTTCGGCTCTAGGCAGTTTTTACTTTTTCCACTACTAACCTTGAAATCACAAAAAAGATGGAAATTTCTTGTTTTTTTTTTCATACATCTTGTCGAACTCAAAGCAATAGTATTTCGTTACATCCAAATGTGTGGGTAGCTTTCTGCTATTAAATTCACAGTATTGACCAAAAATTTTACACTTTTCCAACTTATCCTGAGACATTTTCACAAAATAAAAGGCGATCTATTCCCAAATACCAAATTGAAGATTAACATCATATCACATGTGGAGAACACAAGCAAACATCAAACAGATGAAGTGCCATATTGATTGAAACAAAAGACAAAGCTGGGCATATTGAAAGCATATTCAAATATGATCAATCGGGATTGCTTATAAAAGTATCTCACCTTTTCCAAATTAGAGACGTATGATAATAGAGTTTCTATGTAAAATTGGTATTATTTGTTCTTATATTCCGATATTTATTGTTAAAATGTATGACGGAGGTCATAAAATAGTTTCGATATCAACCATACTAAAAAGATACATATGACAATATACGGTGCAACTTTTACTTGTTATTTGAATTAAAAATAACCACTTTTGTCCCTGGCCGCATAAGAAATATGAAAAGTTTCGTGGATTTTATAATTATCTATCAATTCAATAAGAACGCGCGAATACTGGACGTTATTCTATTTGGCCTACACTAAGCATCGATATATTTGGATACAATATGCATTTTCTGCCGCTTAATTAAGTCAGAAAAAAAAAACATTTTTGGGTTTTTGGTAGTTAAAAATATCTAATATTTCGTGAATTTTACGATTATCTATCACTATAATATAAATGCGCGAACACAGAATATTTTTTTATGAAGTCTATACTAAGCCCCAACCAAAAACGATTGTGTCAAAAAAAAAAAAACGAAAACAAGTGTGGTTAGCTGCTATCCACAGGAAGCAGTATGAAGTACATATAATTTCTTAAAAACAGATATAGGCCTCACAGTCCCTCTGGGATAAAATATGGGTGTCAAAGGGTACTTTTTGTCATGATTATAGGGTACTTTTTTCGCGTTCAAAGGATAACAAATCCAGGATAAATTCATAAGACTTCAAAACAATTTAAGTTAAATTCCAAACAATTCAAATGAATTGGAAACATTTTAGAAATATAAAAAAAACTTAATTGAATTCTGTAAATTTGAAATAAGCTTAGAAAAATGTAAGGGAATTCAATTATTCTCAATTTAAAAAATTCAAGAGATTTCCAAAAAATTTAATAGAATTCAGGTTGATTTGAAAAAAAAATTTAATTTTCGGAATCCTACTAATTTCTAACTAAACAAGTGACTAATTACTACAAAACAATTCAAGAGAATTCAAATGAACTAAAAAAAAAAATTTTTAATCGAAAAAATCAATTTATTTCAGTAAAAATGGGGTGAATCTTGAGGAATTTATGTGAAATGAGAAGAATTCGATGAAATTCATAAAAAGTCAAGCTAAATTTAAATAGCAATCAAGCGAATTGAAAACAAGTAAAAAATATGAAAAAAATTGAATTAAAGAAATGAGTTTAGACAAATTAAAGAGAACTTGAAAGAATTTTATGAAATGTCTAAGAACTTAACGTGACTTTAAAAGACTTCAAGATGAATTAAAAAATAAAACTGTTGAAAAATCCATTGAATTGAGTCGAATTGAGTGCATTCAGAAGAATTCAAAAGAATTTGGAAGAATTTAGAATAATCAAAAGAATTCAGGGTGAATTCCAAATGTACTGCAAAAAATATTTGAAAATCTCTTCAAATCTTTGAAACCAGGGACCCGATGGAAACGAAACAAAATACTTTCGTGATTTCCGTTCCCTGTGAATTTCTATAAAATTTGATGATATTTCCAGGAAACCTGAAAAATTAATTAAAATACCGTGGGAGCTTTTAAAATTCCTTGAAATCCTTAGGAAATCTTATAAAATCCTTCAGAATCTTTTGAAATATCTTAAAATCTTATAGGTCTTGTAAAATCCTTCTATATCTTCCAAACTTTTGTGACATTCTTTAAAACCGCATACAAATTTTTTAAATCCCTTACAATTATTAAAACTCTCGAAAATGCCTTGAATTTCTGTAAAGCTCTTAAAAATGTCTGGGAATCTTTTAAAATACCCTAAAATATTTTAAATCCATTAAATAACTGAAATCAATTAAAAATTACTTGTAATCTTTTGAAATAACCTAAAATATTTCAAATCCTTTGAAGTCTTTTAAAATTCTTTTACATTTTTCAATACTTGTGACAATGCCAAGGAATAAAAAAAAATACATTGAAATATTTCAATACTTTGATCATTTTATCAATTGATTCCCAGGATCAATTAAATAGAAACTTTTTAAAATTGGAATAAATCCATTGAATTACGTAAAATTAAGTAAATTTAGAAGAACCGCTTCAAATCTTTGAAATCCTACAAAATAACTCACTTCTCGTGAATAAGTTCTATGAAATCCACTAAAATATGATAAAATCCCTTGAAATTCTATTATGAGATTTCCTGAAATCCTGTAAAATGTATTCAAATATATTGAGAGCTTTTAAATCCCTTAAAACCATTGCAATCCTCGGAATTCTGATAAAATCTGGTAAAATACTTAAAAATATCTTAAATTCTTATAGGCCCTAAAAAACTGTTGCATATCTTCCGAAATTCTAGAAAATTCTTTATGCTAAAATAGTCCAAACGCTTTAAAATTTTCAAGGTATACTGCTTAAAAGCCACTTTAAATTGAAATTACCCTTTTTTATTTTGTATTTTATGTATTATTTCATTTTTATTTCTTGCTTGTTCACATACAGCCACATATAGGCCTTCAGCTTAACTCACCTACCCGTTTGAACAAAACCATCAGGTGGCGCCACGTGCGTCCCACCAGAGATACTTGGGAGCTCTATGACAAAAGTTGAAAACAGTCCGAAATTGCTGCCCGTGGTACTCAAATTTAGCGCTTTGTAAGGATAAGAAAGCTTTAAAAT
>JAABKJ010014516.1:0-10094 GCA_011634705.1 Andricus grossulariae
CGATAAAGCAATTCGGAGGACGTGAAGGACTGAAGCAACAAGGGAAGAAAGGAGGGGAAGTGGCCATAATGTCTCACCCTCTCGGCTTCCCTGACCGTGACGGGAAGATAGTACACGCCACCATATGGATGAACTATCCAATCCTCTGCAGTTATGAGGACGGAAAAGAGATCGGCCATAAATTCCTGTTTCAATCTCTGATAGCGACAAAAGCACACCTGATCGCGAACAGGAGGGCCAGGGTTGCTTTTATTGGTAGCGAAGGCATCAGAGGGAAAATGACAGCCTGAATGATGCAGTTTCTGTTTGCGGATACCGGAATAGAACTAGCGGAATCTAAACCGTTCCAAGACAAAGCTAGAGGGAGGCCCGTAGGAGAAGACAGGATTATGGAAATGACTAGCAAAAACAAGATGGAAGATAGCAGGAAATCCCTAAGAAGGAGCAAGAATAAGCAGGACGCCCTTGTCGTACAAATGCAGGGGAAAACATACGCTGATCTGCTCAAATAGTTAAAACTGCCGTTAATCCAGAAGACATAGGAGTTGACGTCAAGGATGTCAAGAAAACACGTAACGGAGTTCTCCTCCTCACAGTCCGGACTAAAACCCGAGGACTTCACGGTACGAGCACTCCGCCCAACGTACGGGGGCAAGCAGAACGCAACGCTTTTCATGCAGGGTACTGATGCTGACCGTCTGGTTCGAGCAGGCAAGATCAAAATCGGCTGGACGAGCTGTAAAATAAATAAAAGAATTAGGGAAAACTGGTGCTTCCGATGTTGGGAAATTGGGCACAATAGTACTGGGTGTAAAGGACCAGACAGAGGAAACCTGCGTCTGAAATGTGGACAAGAAGGTCACAAAGTCGCGGAATGTCAAAATGCGCGCTTCTGTGTCCACTGCAAGATCGCACGACATGGCCCTGGCGGTTGCTTGGAAAGAGAAAGCAGCTATACTAGTTCTGAGCGAACCTAACAAAAGGGTTATACAGAACACGAAGGACTGGGTGTATGATGACGACTTGGGCAATGCTACAAAAGTAGTAAACCCGAGAGTAGTCGTTACAGATCAGGGTACCGGTTTAGGCTTCTCTTATATAGCAACACATTCCTTCACGATATACGCATGCTATGCCTCACCGAATAGGAACATCGAGGACATCGAAGACTACATGCAGGATATAGGTGAAAGTATCCGGGCTAGAAAGGAAGAGGCAATTATTGTGGGGGATTTCAATGCGAAATGTCCACAATGGGGTATGCAGAGGACTGACAGTAGAGGAGATGTTGTCACGGAATGGGTTGCAGAACATGACCTAATTGTCAAGAACGTACGGAATAAGCCTACTTTCGAGAGACAGGACTATGGATCGATGCTGGACTTGACGCTCACAACGACTGATATCGGCAAGAGGGTAGATCACTGGGAAGTCAGTGACAAATAGTCACTCAGCGACCATCGATACATAATTTTCAGTGTCAGAGATAAATCGGCACGGCCCAGTAGGAAGAGACACGAGTTTAGAGGATGGGACACAAAGAAGATCGACGTGGAGAAGTTACGTCAGGCCACAAACGACATAGGTGAATGACAAGCTTCAGCGGACATTCTGTCAAAAGCTCTCACGTCAGTCTGCGATGCCTGCAGGCAAAAAAAAAAGCAGCCGGGAGAGTCAAACCACAGTACTGGTGGAATGAGAAGATCGCCAGGCTACGGATAGTGTGCATGCAGAGGAGGAGGAAGCATGCAAGGATGGCTGCGAAAAAAAATGCGCCAGAATCTTTCAAGCAAGCTCTGTGGGAACACTTGGCAAGAAGTAAGAAAACTCTTCAGAAAGCCATCAAGACATCGAAAAAACTGGTTGTAAAGGGGTATTCGATGATGTAGACAGGGATGTGTGGGGCAAGGGCTACGACATCGTCAAAAAGAGACTCATCGGATACCCACCAAAGCCGGAGCTCTCGATGGAAGCCGTGACGAACGTGGCGAGTTGTCTCTTCCCCAAGCATAAGCCAGTATCTTTTGTCAGCCTAGCAGAGACCTCATTCATCGAGTTCACAGCGAAAGGACTTGAGAAGGCATGTGCAAAAATGAAAAGCAACAAAGCACCGGGACCGCGGAACATACCAAAGCTTGTTCTGCTAAAATAGAGGGACAAGCCGGTGGGAATTCCCAGCTCCTATAGACGCATATCCTTGTTGGACGACGAGGGGAAGCTGTTTGAACAACTGATCCTGATCAGGCTGAAGGATGAGCTAGAGCGTACAGGAGGCCTGCCAGATAGCCAGTATGTCCCCAAGAAAATTACAATAGTATATGCGATTTGTTTTAATTCTTCATACAATACATTATTACAATAAATACTATAATTATACATTTTCAATGATAACTAATATCATTTATAAATTGCAAATAACGCACGAGTTGAATTCATCTTCAAGTATCGTATTTACTGAATTTCGATAGTATTGGGTAATCTAGATGCATAGATAGAATCTCCATCCAGTTGCATGAATACCATTTTCTCATAAATAAGTGTAATAGGGACTGTAACTTAGTTCGTTGTTTCGCACTGCCTTCTTTATGTGAGAAACGGATATCAGTGCGTCCGTAACAACTGAAAATAAACCCAAGGTAACGTAGGTCTTGCCATTGATGTATTTAAAATCCTGGATTTCACCTATTTCTTCAGATTCTTGTGTAACAACGGTGTCTTTAGTCTTGTTAGACCTACTGTACTTTGGGCTGCGAAGTACTGTTAATTTATACAGTCTAATGAATCCAAGAAGTACACTACCATCAGTTGCCTTGATAGCATCCTTACAGTCAGGATAGGAAAAAAATTTATCGCAATAATCCTTGCACACTTCAGATGATGTAAGTTTTTGGCAAGTGTAATGAAATGTAAGCCTCTGTAGTGTCTTCTTTGCTATTTGATAATAGATACCTTTTGGTCCATTGATTTCTAGTTTCACATAAAAAATAGCATTTTCAAACGGAAACGTAGAGTTGGCCCATAGTGGTCCTGTCCTTCGGACAGATTCAACTAAATGTAACAAGCTGTGTACATTCAAGGTCATAATGCTGTTACCAAACATTTCTTGACATTGTGCAACAAAAACAAGCAATTTTTCTTCACATGTTCGCAGTTCGAACTCAGAAATTGATTCCTGAAGCACTATAAAAATACTGTCTACCAGTAACTGATAATGCTGAAAAACCTTATCTGATATCAAACCTTGTGGACACATTACGGAATAAAATAGTAACCACGCTCTCCACTCAGAAGCTTTCCACTTTCCTTTATCAGTAAGTGCTCTTGGCATACGATGGATCTCGTGGCGTGGAGTCATTTTCAAAATTCTCTCATTTAGTTGTTGAATACCGTTTGCTGTAATAATTTCATTTTTAATCCACGCATTCAAAATGTATTTTACCACTCCTGAAATATCTGCATATAAATAATCAATGGGAAATCCCCACACCATGTCAAAAGCCAAAAGTGTTAGTAGTACCGAAAAACCTTTCACTCCATTGACTGTTGGGATTTCAGTCATTTTTACGTTATTTAAATCATTTCTATGACTTTCGTCCGTCCTTAAAGGATCATCATCACTTTTTAAAGGATAACCCATCGCACCATCCTTTGTTGTAACACCAACTGCAACCAAAAAATCCGTTGTATTGGATTCTATTTTGCAAAATAGGTCGGGCTACAGAGTTTACTGGACTACACAAAGGAAATATTGTCAATCTTACAAGCATTTCATTTTCGTCGATGATTTCAATGCCCTTTTCTGCTAATAAATATGATTGAGTGACAAAGTGTTTTCAGAATGAGTTCATAAATTGTGCCGATGGTTCCTTTTTATCAATGCTCAGCCCAGCCGAAAGTGGATGCTTAAACCGAAGTTTAGGAGGCAATTCGTTTATAATGAGCTGTATTGGCCAGAAAGATTTCGTTCCACTGTTGCACACCGGAGCACCATCCGTAGAGAAATTGTATGTGGCAAGATAAGACGCATTCGAGTATTTTTTCTGAATTTCTTTGTATAATTGACCATCATAAACGTCTTTAATATTTCCTGAGTTATTTTCAAGGCGTTTGACACCAGCAATACCCATTAATAATGCATTTTTTATTTCTTCGTCCTTCAACAATACCTTCATTTGATATTTTAAATCAATTGAAATTACATAATTCAAAGAATCTGTTACTCGTATTCTATTCTTGGAATGTTGGTCCAGCGAAAGCTTTGCACATTTCAAAAAGTGCATCTCTGGCCTCATACGTAGAATGGAAACGTATACTATATGCCATAAGGGATACGTCACGAATCGATAGTTCATCTTCAGGAAATATTATCACGTGATTCATAGATTTAATATTGGAAGACGTTTCTGCATTTTGAAAAGCGTTTTCCTCGTTATCGTCACAACAATCTTCGTATTCTTCCAATTCGCTGTCACTACTTACATCAATCCAAAAATTGAAGTTAAATAAGGATTGTAGATTATGGCATTCAATTTCAATAGGTGATTCATCACATACATTTTCTTCTTTTTGCAATTCCATACTTTCTGTTGTACAATGGTCGTTTATTGTAAACTTGTCCTTATCTACTGGCTCCGATGATTCCGGGATAACAGAATCTATGTCAACATCCAAAAACGTTAACGATGAAGTAAACGAAGCTTGTTTTTCTTCCACCTGTAGTCTATCGCCCTTCTGACTTGCTGATGTAGTTAAATACGCAAAAAAAAGGTGTTTCTTAGTTGAAAAGTATATTAGACACACACACATATAATATTGACAAAATAAGATAACGCGATTAGCAATTAGAGAAATAAAAAGTATTTGTGGCTACTTATTATATCTTTTTCATTTACGTTCATTTATCGCGATGAAAAATTTTCATGTGACAAGCAGTTTTGAGTAACGGAAGTGAAGCCATGCTATCTTGCGCAATTAAAAATGTCACGAAGCAATGGAATAAGTGCAGAATTGAATCTCAAAAAGTATAAAATTGACAGAGCGTAAAAATATTTTCCCTTTTCAGCAATCAAAGTAAAAACAAGATTTCTTCAATTCATTTAAATTTTAGGAATTTCTGTAAACTCTACAGGAAATAATTTTGTAATTAATACTTTTAAAACTTTATACAAAATTCTGAGTAACCAAAAATACTGAAAAACTAAATATCGATTATAAATAGACGAAAAATAAAAATACCGAATTATAAATGCCTTAATTTCATAATTTCCGAATTATAAAATTAATTAATAACTCATAAAAATATCAAATTGAGGGTTCGGATCAAATAATGGGCCGCGAGCTCGAAAACTCGGAAAAGTATTGTCCACGTGTATCGTGATATCCAAATTTTAAAAGTTCAAAAAATTAAATTAAAAAAAATATGGTCATATAGAAAAGGGCAAGACGGAACTTTTTTATATGTGCAGTTTTTTTGTCCGATAAATATTTTTATAGTAAAAATGAAAAAATGAAGAAAAAATAATTCCCCAAATTCAATTATTTTTTAAAACATAAATCGTCAAAACTCAGCTAAATATTATTGAAACTGTTTAAAATTTGGTATGCGCATGCAGTGTACCCTAACAATGCCTAAAAAATGAAAAAAAAAACAATCAAAATGGCCTATTGTTTAATAATAATTATTTGGAAATTAAGACCGGTCAATAAGCACGTTTTTTTTAGTTTCGGCAAAGAAAAGTATCGAGGGAACGTTAGAGTTGAAAGAACTTTCAGTGAGACATTTGTTCCTAACTAAAAAAGTAAGATTTCTGGAAATTTTTAGATCGATTCATTGAAAATTGACGGAAATATCCATTATGCAAGAAAGCACGCGACGCCATCTACGATTGCAAGCGTTTCTCAACGTTCCATTGTACTCTCGCCGGTACTCGCCTATAAAGGACGCTTTCTTACATAATCGATATTTCCGTCAATTTTTAATGAATCGATCTAAAAATTTCCAGAAATCTTACTTTAATAGTGAGGAACAAATGACTCATTGAAAGTTCATTCATCTCTAAAGTTCCCTCGAAACTTTTCTTTGCCGAAACTAGGAAAACGTGCTTATCGACCGGTCTCAATTTCAAATTAATTATTATTAAACAATAGACCATTTTGATTGTTTTTTTTTTCATTTTTTAGGTATTGTTAGGGTACACTGCGTGCGTACACCAAATTTTAAATAGTTTCAATAATATTTAGCTGAGTTTTGACGATTTATGTTTTAAAAAATAATTGAATTAGGGGACATTTTCTTTTCACTTTTTTCATTTTTACTATCAAAAATATTTATCGGACAAAAAAACTTCAGGTATAGAAAAGTTCCGTCTTGCCCTTTTCTATATGACCATATTTTTAAAAATTTAATTTCTTGAATTTAAAAATCTGGATATCACGATACAAATGGACAATAATTTTCCGCGTTTTCGAGCGTGTGACCCATTCTTTGATCCGGACCCTCAATTATTAAATTCCTACAATTGAAGTTTGCCGAAAATTGATTTTATTTATATAATTCCACAAATTAACGATTAAATATTTACAATAATTAATTAATGACATATTTCTCGATATATCAGATGTGAACTTAAACTGTAAATTTGAATGTAACAATGTAATTAATAATTCTGAAATTATGAAGTTCGGACATTCATAAGTCGTTATTTTTGGTTAGTCTTCTCTGTCAAAGTAAAAATAAAATTTATTTCTGCTGCTAAAATTAATATTCTACAAAATTAAATTCTAAACGAGAAATCGAGAATACCCTGCAAAAGCCAATATTATGATTGTTTAATTATATAAATTTAAAAAACTGTACACAATTTTATTTCATACAATTTTACAGATTTCTAAAGAAAAAAATGACTGAAAAGTTCCGGACGTTCAAATGAACGAATTTGTGTAGTGATTTTATTTTAATCTAGAAACAGTTTTAAAATATTGATTCCATTGCATTTAAAATAATTCTGTATGAAAGAAAATTGTAATGTCTATTGTTATTATTGGTTGGAACAATATTTATTTCTAGATAAAATAGAATTGGGAAGAAATATTATTTCATTCATTTGAACGTTCAAAACTCCTGGTATATCAGAAAAAATGCCTTTTTAATTATTTTGCATTATTCTGTACAGCAATTATTTATTTAGATGTAAAAAAATTTAAGTTTCATATCACAATCATTGAATGAACTTATGCAGAACATTCACGTACATAATTTAATTGTGTATAGTTAATTGTAGCCCAAACAAAGATTTTCACTTCGTACAACATTTTTAAGGGTAAAAAGTTTGACACAGCCAAGTTTGTAGAAGACTTTAACTTTTTTTAAAGCTTAAAAAATTAACCGTGTAGATTTTTTTATTGTGGAGTTTATTGTCCAAACCAGAATGCAATACTTTTGATTATTTTACCTAAATCTAAATATAATTTTAAGTTCTTGAAACTTACAAGCAAATACAAAAAATCCTAAACTTGGTTATATGCATGGCTAATGCATTAACTTTGGCGGCATGGTCTCAAAACTTTGTTTAAAAACTGCACTTAAACCATAAACGAATCATTTGATAAATATTAAAATATAATTATAGGTAGTTTTACCACTTTTTTACTCACCTTGAAATTTCCCAAGTTTTTTCTTCCACCTTGTTCGAGTACTCGGGTGTACATCCGTCGGATTATAATTGGCATCCAGGATCACATGGCGGCGCCTGAATACAACGTGGGATCACTGCGCCTGTGACTATGAGAGACAGAGAGACGGAGAGAGACGCTTGGATTGTACCGGTAATAAATGTGCGATCACTTGACCTCTAAAATATTTTCTCATTTTTCATTAAGTGTTCGGTCTGTCGGTCATAGAGTTTTTGTAATTATAGACTCTCTTTCAAGAAATAAAATGTTCGGCTGTGCAAAATTCACCCATGCCTGTTCTGGACATGAGGATATCGAAATTATAAACACGTGTGCAGTTTTGAGTAACAATAAGTTTGATCCTGAGAATTATGATTCGAAAAAAACTTATTATATTAAATGCGGAAAAAGCACAAACGGAAAGTGTGCTGCACTAATTCTCTTCATAATAAGTAAGTCTGATTATACAATTAAATTCGTCTAATTTATAAATAAAATATACAAAAGCCGGCTGCCGGCACCGAGAGTCACATGTTTATATTGCGAATTTCGATTTATACAGATAAATACCGCAGTTTTATTTTTATGATAGATAAACTTATAAATTGTTATTGATGGTTTTTGCTTGAATAACCTAACCTCACAACTCTATTCATTTTATTTGTAACATGTTCGATTCAAATATTTTTTCGCTTTGTGCAGCAGTTTTACTTTCAAAATAGAAAAGCAGAGGAGAAAAATATTCAATTGAAATACTTTTTGTACTACTCTAATTTCTGAAGGTTCTTTATTACAGAATTATTTTGCAATATTAAAAATCTTTTCAATAGTTAACAACTTACATTCTCGCAGTCCATTCTTCAAATTCGGGTAAATTAAAAATATCGATCATATTGACATTCTTGTTGTTTTTTTCAGGGTGTTCGTGATCAACTTATAAGACAAAATAAAACTGAATTGCTGGAGTAACGTTTTTCCTGTGGTACTCCGGAAGAAACTTTTTCCCTCAAGTTTTATATATATATCGCTTTTCCTCGGAACTTTTTCTACTACATGTTTCCCCTCAACATTTTCTGTAACGTTTTTCCTCGGAACTTTTTCTATCACATTTTTCCCCTCAACATTTTCTGTAATGTTTTTCCTCGGATATTTCCGAGTAACATTTTTACTTCGAGATTCTGTTTACCTTTTTTCCTCTGAACTTTTTTGGTTACTGTTTTTCCTCGGAAATTTTTCTATACTGTTTTTCCCCAAACCTCCCTGTGTGACATTTTTCCTCTGAGCGCTTCAAGTATAATGTATCTTGTAAACAGAAAGAGATAGGTCAAAACGGTCAAAATTTTCAGATTCACCTTCAGAGTCATTTGATATATAAATATTAATAAATAAATATGGGTAAAAAGAGAATATGCATAAATAAATAATATAAATAACCTGAGAAATATAAAAGGAATTAGGTGTTATGGCATTCTTCTCTTGGACCCCTGATAAAAGGATTATCCTTCGAACCCAAGCTCTGACGATTTCTGAACATTTCTCATGAATTCTGACTTGACCTGACGATTTCTGTCGAGAAACGTAACAAAAGTGGTCACAAATTGTCAGAAGTCCTTACTTTTTTTCTGGCGATTGCTGACTTTTTTTTTAGTAGGGTCTCCCATTTTGGTGGCCGCTATTTTGATAGTAAATAGAAATGCAATATGTTACAGTGGTATAAAAAATATAACATTGTCAATTCCTAGCTTTTTTTTCACTTGGATTGCGAGATTTCATTTCTGCACAATTTGTGGTTAGATTTGAATCTTATAACCTCAAATATCTTACGAAATTAATTTTTTTGGATTGCATGCAAATCCATATTGCATGTTTTGACTTTTCAATTTTGAGGTTATATCCGAATTCTGTAACCTCAAGAGCCTTGTGAAACCAAGTTTCATTCAAATCGCAACATTTGTATGAAATTATTGTATCTGCCATTTTTCCCATTACTTTGATTGAAATTATCAAACCTGAATCCTGTGATAATTTTGAAATCAAATCGATCACCGCTGGCGCCACCTGCAGCCTAACAAAAAAAGTTACCAACAGCGAACTTCTTCTTTACCGACAGAGAAAGATAGAAGTCAAGCTTCTGCCGTGAAGCCTAAATGCATCGGTCGAGATTTATGATTTTCATAAATAAACTTTTTTCTTTCTGCAACTCTGTGCCTTACCACAAACGGTCCTTTAATATTTATTAACATTTTCGGAAAATATTTCCGCGCTATTTTAACATTCATTTTGGAATATGGGTGCAAAAATATTGATCTCAGGACTGACTTGATCAGCTGGTATACTCGTTACATGGCCTTAAGGGCATGTGACACGCATAAATACCTACCTTACCGGCCTCACTTTTTCAATTTTCTGAAATTTTTTCTGAA
>JAABKJ010014517.1:0-10094 GCA_011634705.1 Andricus grossulariae
TAAACTGGTATGCGTACGATCCAGCTTATGCGTCTCTCTCTTATTCCTTTCTGTTTCTAACTCTATCCTTTATAGGACACTTCAGCGCTACTCGGATGCATCCATATTTATATGCACCTACATAATTTTAATTTAAAATTTGGATACCTGGACACTAGTTCTATTCATATTTTCCTATACTTTTATTTATTAAAATGTCTTTAAATTTACGCATGTAACAACAGAAGTAACAGACTTCTTGGAGAAGAAAGAAGAAGACCATAATATAATAAAAATACAAGAAGAAATATAAACCTTAGGAAGGAAGTTCAAACAGTTGAACGCAGAATTAAAAATTCTATAACAGGAAACAAATTGACTCTGACTTTTTCTTAATAAACTAAATTACATAGTTTGAATGCGATTTACAATTTTAATAATTAACAACTAAACAAAATAACAGCAAGAACCTCAAAGGACAATCGACTCTAAAGTCAAATAGAAACAGACTCAAAGGACAATCGACTCCAAAGACATATAAAAACAGACTCAAAGGACAATCGACTTTAAAAACAAGAAACCTCCACGACAATCGACAAAACGGACAAGTTTTTCGTTTTTCTTGTCATATTTGTTCCAGAAAGAAGATAACCATGAAGGAGGATCAGAAGCGAAAAAGATAATGAGAGAACAGAAACTCAAAGCACAAAACTAGCTACAATTGTAAAAAAACTACAATATCAATTTCACGAAGGATTAATACTTGAATTTCCATTTATATTTGCCTATACTTTTATTTATTTCAATGTCTTTGAATTTACGCATGTAACAACTCCACCCTGGAATATTGGTTTTTGTCCGCGATAACCTAGGTCAATAAGATTGAAGTCAGTGTCTTAGGTATTAAATTTTAGAGCAACATGAATATTTTACGTCGCGAATATTCTAAACTTTTTTTTCTGTGCTAATTTAATTTACAGTCCTTCGTTACTCTAGTATGGTATCGTATTCTATTTTGGATGATCAGCGTTTTTGATGCCATGCGTCTGCGACTCTCTAGTTTGTTTCTTACATTAGTGCGACGATCTTGCCATCAATCATTGGCGACATGGGCCTGCTGATGAGGAATCCAAGTAGGTTTACAATTTGTATTTCGCTTTTTAATTTATAAGTTTTACATTTTAATTTACAACTGTCAGTTTGCCATTTATAGTACAATTCTATTGTAATTGAATTTATATTCTATTATTTTAAATACAATTGCATTTTTTTTAACATATTTTGGTTCTTATTTTTAACATAGTATGATGTAAGAATAATACAAAATCATTTGTATGTATTCGTATACATATACGTCCATACACACCAAAAACCAGGCGTTCATTTTTATCCGGGATCCTTTTTGGATGTTCTAATATGGATGTGAAATATAGTTCAAATAGTCTATTTCAGTACCAGAGTCTGTCTTATTTAGTCTGCTAACTACGGATTGATAAATGATCCGAGATAGCGAACTGTATTGATTTAGAGGATGCATTGCTTCAATTGTTCCAAACTTCAATATCATTACGAATTTCGTGGATTTCATGAATTTTATGAATTCCATGAATTTCGTGAATTCCTTGGATTTACTAAATTCTGTGAATTTCTTTAATTTATTTAGTTGTTGACAGATGATTTTCATTTCGAGCCTATTTCGATCCACAAATCGACCTTATTTTATTAGATTGGTGAATCAAACTGAAGTGAAATTGTTTTGTCGCGTGAACTGTTTTAATACTGGATTAAGTCCTAAATACAATCCTAGTTTTAGCAGTGTATGCATATATACATAGACACATATACATACATATACACATACACGCATACACGCGGATACACATACACACATACATGCATGCCTTCATACACATATTCATGCATACATATGCATATAAGCGCGCACACACACACATACACACACAAATATATATATATATATATATATATATATGTGTGTGTGTGTGTGTGTGTATGTGTGTGGCCACCCATCTAATGGTCGCGAGACATGGCCATAGGTGTGGTTCATCCTTTTAATTTTATATTTCTTGTTTCAGTTGATTCTCGCAGTCCTCGCGGTAGAAGTTTAAGGGCCGCCGATTTTGGGAGACCCGTGATTTGGTAAGCCCTAAAATACATTTATTTCCCTTGTTTTTTTTTCAGTGTCCGATGCCGTGGACTGCGTGTATGCGAAGTGCGAGGGGTCATGGAGATGGTGGACGCACCATGGATGTTCAGGTGTGCCACTGCCCAGTGTGGGGGAGGAGAATCCATTAATTTTAAATTCTTAATATGTAACTTCTTTTTCTATCGATTGTTTTTCTTTTGTTTACAATAAATTCTAAGTAACCTAGAATCTTTTTGAATTTTGAGCCATAAGAGGGAAGAGGAACAAGCAACTTTCTGTTTGCTACCGGATTCATTTTAGCCGGAGAGTTCAAAGAATCGTCTTTGTTTCTATCTTTTCTCTTTTGGCTCAATAACTTATTTTTGACTTATGCCCAAATTGTAATTTTAAACACTACACTCAAGTACAAAATCACTTTTTTAGGCCCCTTTTTATTTTTCTTCAGGACCTCCCACTTTTTATTTGTTTATTTGGCACTACACATTTTTTGCTGGCTGCAAGGTTTGAGGAGGCAGTTAAATTATTGGAATGCTCTGCGGTCCCAGGTTTGTCGGCACAGTTCGTCGTAGCGGAAGTGGATTTGCTGATATTGTTGAGGGAATACTCTCTTCATTAAGAGTAGCAGCAGGTAGCATGATGCGAACGGGAGACGGATCCTGTGTATCTTCATCATTTTTATTTCCGTTTATGTCTGATTCTTGTTGAGATTTTGAGCAGGCGCAACGTGTTAGGCTTCGTATTTGGGCAAAAATTCTTAGGCGGCAGCAAAATGCGAGAAGCCCAAGGGCGAGAATTCCAATGCTCGCTTAGGAGCCATGGATCAACATATCTTGATTCGTCCTTGCTTGGCTTTGGAAAGTTATTTCTTCTAATTGCTGTTCAATTTGTTCTACTGTCATTTCGTTTTCCTGGAAAGTTTTTTCTCGAAGCGAAGTGTTTTTAGATATGCTTGACTTTATTTTATGGAATTCTTCGAAATTCTGACCTTCTAGCAATATGGGGGACAATTCAGACAGGTCCAGATGAAGACGAGGTTCATAAATAATTTCTGAAATTTGTTTTCTTGACGTCGAGGCTAGCAGATTTATTTTGTTCGTCCTAATTCTGCATCCAGGTGCAATCTGTAACAATCCCATTCCAGACAACTGTAAGCTCTTTGTAGGTTGCGTTGGACAAATCATTTCTGTGTTGAGGATACCCAAGAATGAATAGAGCTAACCGCCCAATGATGATATAGCCTCAAAGTAGGGCAACGGCCTATACGATATCTGAATATCACAGAGCTGGAATGATTCGGAAATTGCACTTCTCAGCAATTCGATTTCACACGTCTTATGCGAGGAAACTTCAAAGATTGGTGATTTGCCTGGAGAGAGGTAGTGTTCGTCCACATACTTACAGTGGTCAATCTCTCATAGACGTTGTAATAAGTTTTATCTAGGAGAGGGACATCTAGGAGGATTCTAAGTGTTCCGTTTTTACAGAATATGGTGGTGGTAGCCACCATTGCCAATTCTTTCATGCTGATCTTGGGCCTTGGGATTGGAAATGAGAGTCCTGGAGCATGGTTCTGAACGTATCTGAATATTGGCTCAAGTTATTCAGAAGTTAACAGAAAAGGATGTAATTGGTTTCGTCGTGCTGCATGTATAACTTTGAGGATTCGATCAGCGGGTCTTATATAATGATCTAAACTGCTATCGGTGACCCTATGAACCTTATTTAACGCTGCAGTGTAATATAGCTGCGTTAGAGCAAGGCTTGCTTCATTCATCCTTCTAGTCAGTTGTTTAAGTTCGGCTCCCAACCGTTCTTGTCATTCGTTCTGTTCCTTACTTCGTTTATGGATTTCTTTTAACTGTGCTCGGATAACATGGTTCTGTTTTCCGACGAGGTGGGAGATATTCGCTCCGACTCGGTTCAGGTTGATGATTTCCTCCGCAATGCGTTGTTCATCGTCGTATGTCAGGAGGCCGGCGACGGGTCCTATAATTCCTCCTAAGAATCCTAGCACAGGTTTTGCTCGACGACTTCTCATCCTTTTAGGTATTTCGGATGGTATCTTGCGGGATGTTTGTCGCGTCAATTCGTCGATTTCTCTGAGTACTTCTCGTTGAAGATTCACAGCTATGTGTAACTTTGAATCGAGGTTGTAGTTCTCGATTATTTGTCTACATTCTTTTTCTAGCATCGAAAGGCAGTTTTCAGAGAGACTCTTTAACTTAATCTTCTGGACCTCCAAGAACTGGTGAGTCTCGTTGATGTGGAGGAAGGTGATAATCCTCCATGTGCTCGATGCCTGCCTCATTGGTCCTAGACTCTCGAAATAGATTCTGGTGCTTCTGTTGAAGGTTTGTATTCGGTGGGTGTCATGTGCCTCCTGAAATATTGTTGCTGTGAGAAGAGCCAAGGATATCCAGATAAAAGCGAATGCGTTGTCCATTTTGGTATATTGAAACCTAAAAATAGACGGGAGCTAGATTTTCTTTATGGATGGTTGTGAAGTTGAACGTACATCATCGAGATTGAAATTTCACAGAACAAAAGATAAAACATGATAATGAATTTTTTTTTTTAATTTTAACTACGCTCAGAGCGAAAGTGATTAAGGTCATAGATACCCTTTTATTTTATTGCGTTTACATTAAAACTCTTGTTTACAACATTATTCGATCTGAGATGGCGTATTTCCAACTACAACGCTTTCTTGATATGCTGACTAGTAACTTCTTAGCGGCTAACAGTGAGCTACTAAGAGTTTGTCAGCATGTTTCATGAAGCGTTCTCCGTTAGGGGCTTCAAGGACAACATTGTTATTTTCGGTGAATACAACAATCGTGTAAGGGCCTCGGGCCCTACTATCGAATTTATCTGTTCTTGCGTCGTTGACTACCAAAACCTGATCGCCTATTTTGCCATTTATTGGCCGAGCCCTTTTGTCATACTGGGGTTTCGAGCGAAGCTTGGCTTTGATCAAATTTTTCGCTGCGATTTTTTTGAATTTCGGTCAATCTTACAACAACATCACGTAAATAAGACCCATACGTTTCTAGGTCCTCACCTTGAGGAAAGAAACTGGGTATTCGGGCTAACATACCGAAAACCAACTCGTATAGCGTGAAATTGGTCGCCTCGTGGACTGACGTGTTATATGCGAACATTGCTAAAGATCGCTCTGAAGAAGACTCCTTTTGCCTAGAAATATGGAATGCGGCAACTGCTCTCGTCCTCTCCTGATACTTGATTCGATCTTCTATATGTTGTGCATACTCGAGTGCCTTTTCAAGCGTGTTCGGGTCACGGGTTTCCACGAAAGTGGACATCTCCTGAGGGAGGCCTCCGATGAATGCATCACGAGCACATTCCAATACTGGTTTCATCATTGTCTTGCTTTCATCCCCTTCTTTCCATTTTTCTTCCAGAGTGTGTCTGGCACCGCTCAAAAGACCTCTCAGTCTGTCGTGGTAGTCACTAACACTCTCTGTATTTTTCATCCTAAAGTTAACGATCGCATCCAAATACCACTGGTATTTTTTTTATTGGCAAGAATCGTTTTTTTAGGTGCGCTATAAAGTCATTCATTTTATTGAACTGCTTGTCACGAACACTTTCGTGCGCAGTATCCGTTAGTTTACTCAGGACCGCTTTGATAAAAGCAGGCTCACTGTTAACAGTTATGTACACTGCACCATTAGCAATGTCCTGAAGAAATTCCTTCAAGGGAGGTTTTTTCCCGTCAATGGACGGAATGTGGTAAGTGCTTTGCTGGAGGTTCATACACTCCAGCATTGAAGCAACCACCACACTCGCGTCCATTTGTGTCCCTGTAGGATTTTGGATATTAGGAATAACATCCAAAATACTGTTGGACACGTTTCCAACAGCATTAGTCCCGAGAGAATTTCCTGCATTGTTGTTTAATGAACTTGGGTTGGATGGCGTTTCGTCGCCACCGGCCATTTTGCTTGAAATAAAACTGACTTCACCGAAGCGAATAATCAATTCATATTTAGTGAATACCAATCAATTAGATTTTAATTAATTAATTAGTATTTAAATACCATGTAACTAATATTAATCCAAATACGTAGTACTTACTCATTGGCCAATGATGATGTGCACACATTGAATTCACGAGATTTTCTCTATCTAATCCAACGTAATTGCCTGTATTTCTTCCCTTTCATCAGTGTCGGTTGTAACTATTACAGTATCTGTGTCTGAGTCGTCATCGGGTGATTATTTCTACAACAGCATGCCCTACTTCTATTTCTCCAATTGGCGCAATAGGTGGTCGAATTGTTGGTCTGACCTCAAGTATGGGAATGGATTTTTTTTATCGGCTTAATCAAATTATTGTAGATAATTGACCTGCTGGTATTATCTTTACGCTAGCTTGAATTTTCTTTCCAGTTCGCTTTTCTCTTTTTGTTTTAGATTTTAAGGAGAGCTTGGAAAGGGCTGTTTTTTGATTAGGCATTGGGAAAAAGTCAATGGAGTGTCAGATGAGGAACTCAAAACGCTGCGTATCCTGCTGAAGGTCGCGCGAGAGGGTTTTCCAAAGATCGTTGAGTATTGATTTAAATATTCAACCATTTTTCCTCTTCTTTTTATTATGGAAAGAAATACGAATGTTCATGCGCTGCAGTTGACCTTTTCTTCCCTGATGCGTTAAGTTGAGGTCGGCGCGGATGAACCACATAATTTTGTAATTTGAGAATACTCAAAAAAAAAATCTCGTGACTTCGGTTTTCTTTCAGGAATTATTAAGGATTTTTAGGAAGAGAAAGAAAAACTTCGACCCGTCAGCTGACGTGCTGATCGTGCGTGTGGAAGAATTGCTAAATATCAATTATTATTTTAATTGGTATTTGCTTTGTTTTTTCTCGTCTCTTTAAGGAATTGGAATTTTTTTTACATTCATCTTCTTGAGATAAATCCTACACAAGAGGGAAGCGATACCACACCGGAATATATTTATTCTGAGCACCAATTCTGAAAAAAATAAGGGCTTGTTTTATTTTATTTCAAAACAAAAGGAACATCTATTTTTAGTATTTAAACTGCATGGCTTTTCGAATCATTGGATAATAATTTCTTCCAAGATTATCTGGTGCCATACGCAAATCAGTTTTATTTTATTTCCGCTGATGCTACTTGTTTTATTCGCTAGAAAGTTTTCACTTGCTTGGAGGACGAGTGCAATAGCCTTCTCGCACCTACGTTCTACACCTCTGCTGGCGCGGTGACTTTGCTTCCGCTCGCGTTTATTTACTTCTGGCACGAGGTCGTGCACTTGAAGCTACGTTGCATTGATTTGCCCTACTGTCTCATATTAGAAGGAATAAAAATTAGATTTAATTCATGAATAAATTCTAAACTCATTTCTTGTCCGTTTTATATATGACCGAAGCAATTATCTATTAACTTTTATTAAGTTTATTACATCAAGCAGAGAATTTTTTTATTTCAATCACAAAACTGTTGAACATGGCAAAAAGTTTCTACTACTAGTTTTATTAGTGCAAGGAGAAATAAAAATCGGAGGAAGCAACGTTATTCTTTTTCATAATTTATTGTTCCGATTCAGAATCTGAATTGGACTCTAGGTTTTTCAGATCAGAACCAGCTGCTTTCTTATAACTATTCTGCTCGATTTTCTTTTGAGCGTTACCAATCAGGGAGTCAAAAAGATTGCTGAATTGGTGGAAATTCGTAATTGGTTCGAATTTATCCTCCTCTCGCTGAGGTGGTGGATTCACAAACCTAATGTTGAATGGAACATTTACGAAAATTCCGTTGGGCTGTTTCACTCTTTTTATCTCGTGAAAAATAAATTTTCCAGCCAAACTTTGTTCTGCAAATTTCAAACACAACGCTTCGTCTCTTCTCTCACGGAATTTCTCATCTGAACTTGGCTTAAATTTTTTGGGGCCAGGCAAGGCAGACATTGAAAAAGATTTATTCAACTATGAAAAACGATTGAAAGTAAATTTTTGTTTTTAACTCGATCATTAAACATGTCACATTTCGAATCTGTAAATTATTTGAGTTCAACTACTTAGCATACTATAGCTGCATAGTGAACATTAACGAGAATTAGTTATCATGATTTAGCTGCGTAATTATCATTACTAAATGTCTCAAGATTGAAAAATCGTCAATCAAATTAAGTCAATAAAAACAATTATTAAAATTTGAATAAAATAAGGTATCAATTCTTACTTCTCAAATATTAATTATGTTTAGTTATTCGGCATACTTTAGCTAAATAAATAAACAAAAGGCAAAAATTACTTAGGATACTATAGCTGCATAATTATTGTCCTTTTATTTCAAAGTGAGAATCGATTGCCGATTTAACAGTTTACAAGAAAATTTCTCGATGACGTACAATTCGAGCATTAATTACGTTCAACCACTTAGCATACTATAGCTGCATAGTGAACATTAACGAGAATTTGTAAGCATAATTTAGCTGCGTAATTATCATTTTAATATCTCGGAATTGAAAACATCAATGAAATAAGAACAAAAAAACAAGCGTTAAAGTTCATTCAAATAAGGTGTCAATTTTCACTTCTCAAATATTGATCATGTTTAGTTATTCAGCACACTTTAGCTAAATAATAAACAAAAGGTAAGAAATACTTAGCATACTATAGCTGCATAATTCTTATCTCTTTATTTCAGAATGAGAATCGTTTGCCGATTTAAATGTTTACAGAGAAATCTCTCAACAATGCTGTTGATGTTATTAATGTTTCGATACGTGGAGGCTTCCACAAACTGCCGAATTTAATGTTATGTTAAATTCGTTTTTATGAATGGGTTCAGTATTGCTGCTCTCGGACTGAGAGTTCCATTGCTGCCATGTTTATTTATGGGGGGGATGGGGAGATTATTTTTAAAAGAGACAAAGTTTTTCTTGAAATGTAGTACTTTTAAAATTATAGGTGATTTTATATATATATATATATATATATATATATAATCACCTATAATTCACCTATAATTTTAAAAGTATATATATATATATATATATATGAACGATACACATTTTGTACTTTACCCCTTTGTGGTCTTGCAATTACCACTTTGCAGGAAGACCGTTTGAAGAAGGAGAGAGAGAAAGTCTTTTCTCCTCTTTCTATACTTTCCGTGAAAGTGGGCGTTCTCAAAATTTGTCCTCTGCATTTGCGCGTTGCACCCACAAGAACTTCTTGTCTTTGAATTTCTTTTGTAATTACCTTGGAAAAGAGATAGATTGCGTTTAGCAAAAAGAGTGACAGTACTTTTAAAAGGTCACCTCTTCTCTATTTTTTTTCTAGATAGTTTTAAATTAGAATGTTTCTTAGAAAATTTCCCTCTCGTTTTGAGATTCGAGAGAAGAATCTTTCTCTGTAATATTCGTCACGGTATTCCGTTTTCTTTCGCACTAAGTTTTAAACGTATATTTATTCAAAAAATTTAAACAACGGTATTAATAGTCTACACCGTTTATTTTATTGGAAATTATCAATGACTGATCCCGAACCGCAGACGGTCGATTATAACTTAGACTTTTTAGGTAAAAGATACCGAGCGAAGAACCACTCACTCGTACGTTCTTCCTCAGACTGCAATTTTGTTTTAGCTCATCGGCTAGTGGTAAACTCATTCGATGGGGGCTTTTGATGATTTGGCAGTTGAATGTACGGAAGATGGAATTTTCTGACTAATGTTTACTGCAATATTCGCCTAAATTGATCTAACGCTTTTTATAGCTGTTGTCAGCAATTTGGCAATTCGAAGTCACATTTAGATGTGACAGGAATATTTGCAACAGGGTTTTTGCAATAGATTTTTTTACAATAGAATTCTTGTAATCAAATCCGCTGGGTTAAAAAAATTGGTTTTTATGTTTCCTTGCCTTAAATTGACAATTAGGAAATGCCTTAGTTATTTT
>JAABKJ010014518.1:0-10094 GCA_011634705.1 Andricus grossulariae
AGAGTACGTCTATATTCAAGATTCCGTAATGCAACTAAGCATCAACTTTTTATAGCATATAGATTTGATGTTGAAGAAGATCATAATCATGTCGAAAATGATAATGATGTAATTCTTGGATACTATTGTACCTGTCAAAGCGGAGCTTGGACTCTAGGTACATGTGCACATGTTGCTAGTGTGTTATGGTATCTGGGATAAGCACGACATCAAGACAATATCAGATGTCTCGATAACTCATTACTAAATACTACATTGGATGCTGAAAATAGAGAGGTCGAAATAGTAAATGAATAAGAAGCGAATGTGTGTGCGCATGTTGATACACACATGCGCGCATACGCGCCTGCATATACAATATATGTCTTGGCTTAATTGGCTGTGCAACAGCGTCTTGTCTTTACCGAATGGGCAACCCATCTTGTCCTAATTGGCTGGGCAACAGCGCCTTGTCTTAACCAACTGGGCAGCCCGCCTTGCCTTAATTGGCTGAGCGATAGCGCCTTGTCTTCACCGACTGGGCAACCCGTCTTGCCTTAATTGACTGGGCAACAGCGCCTTGTCTTAACCGACTGGGCAACCCGCCTTGTCATAATTGGCTGGGCAACAGCGCCTTGTTTTCACCGACTGTACAACCCGTCTTGCCCTAATTGGCTGGGCAACAGCGCCTTGTTGTAACCGACTGGGCAACCCGTCTCGCCTTAATAAGCTGGGCAACAGCGCCTTGTCTTCGCCGACTGGGCAACCCATCTTTCCTTAATAGACTGGGCAACAGCGCCTTGTCTTAACCGAGTGGGCAACCCGTCTTGCCTTGATTGACTGAACTGTGTGGGGTCCCAAAATCCAACCTTCTACGTCCTCGACGTGGACCCTGGAGGCTACATCTAACATCTGTAGCGACTGAATGACGGCAATGGTAAATGCATTCATCGAAAGTACTGCATTTTAATAAATGTAATTAGAAGTTCTTTTAAACGTTTGTTATAGTTATTTACAAATTTTTCAATTAGTAACCTGTATGATCCCTACATGATCTTTACACCACAGGGATATGAGTTTGCGACGATAAAATAGAGGTACAGAACGCAGAATTTCTCGCACTAGTGTTACATTTCGGGTGTTAAAAAGGGGGCTTCTATTAAAAAAATTGAAGCTAACCGTAAAAAAAGTCTCAAGAGTAAAGGCCACGGTCACTATCGTATGCCTCCCTGCAAACCCTACAACTTTTGTCTCGATTGTGGCCTGCACCATAGTCCAAACTATGATTGTTACGGTGACATATAGCGCTTAAATTCAACCAGCAATAACGTAATGCGCAGGTCTACAGACCACCATAACCCACTGAGCAAGTCTACAGCACATCATGATCCATTGCGCATGCCTACAAGCCACCATGAACAACTGAACATGCCGAAGACCTACCAAGGATTACTGCGCATATATTTTTGGCTTAACTGGAGCTAATCTCCTCAGTTATCTAGAGAGAAAACTGTCATACACTCTAAAAATTGGCCCTTTTCGAATCCACTCTATTTGAACCACAATCACACCACAAAAACCTCATTTTTTACAGTTGTGGCCATTGGGACTTTTGATCGCCATGACATGAACTACATTTTCCCTAAATTACAAACAAATCAGCCGAAAGACAATTTCTGTACAAATTCTGCGGGGTTTTCTTTTACTGTGAAAAAAGGTGGTTTGATTCTGACTGTCGTCAAAGCTAATCATATCTTGCCGCCGAATTGGCTTCTTTATCTCGAAACGTTTTTCAATAAAATACTTGAAAATGAATATATATCACTCGAATGGACACAATCTTCAACGCACATGATACATAGAAAACAAGACCCAGCCAATCCCAATAACTGCAGACCTATTGCCCTTCTAAACTGACTTCCTAAAATTTTGACTCAAATTCTGTTGGCTAGGTTGGAAAAATGGAAGTCGTTGTATCACATTATTCTGGAAGCCCAAGCAGGTTTTCGCCGAGGTAGGGGCTGTATGGATAATATTTTCACCTTGGCATCTGTTCCGCAAATTTACTTACAAAAAAAGAATAGACATATCCATGCCATTATGGTGGACTTTTTGAAGAACTTTCTTATCGGTTAATCACTCTTACATCTGGTCAAAACTATTTGATATTGGGGCCAGCTCGAAGATAATTAAAATTCTGAAAAGTCTGCATGAGAGTGCCTCAACTTGCATTAAAGTGGGTAACGAGTTCTCGGAGGAATTGCCGGTCACTGAGGGAGTTCTACAAGGAGAGATTTTGAGCCGAATCATGTTTCAGGTCTTAACGTCGGAGATCGAGAATTTTTTAGACTAAAAGGTCGTGTGGGTCTCAGAATCATGGGTGAGATGGACATTATTGTGCTGATTTACTCGGATGATTTAATTATTTTTGCAGAATCTAAAGTAGACGCAATAAGAAAACTCAATGCTCTCCAGGAGTATCGTAATATGAACAAACTTACGGGTTATAACAACAGAACCAAATACACTATATTCAAGAAAGATCGAATCAGCGCAAAACTCCAAGGTCTGAAATATGATGGCAACGCTTTTGAGTTTATTCCTTGTTTTCAATACTTGGGTACATTTTTTTATAGAACAGGTACTTTCAGCTTAGCTGCGTATGCAGCAGTTAGCAGAGCCAACTCAGCCTCAGCCTCGGCGTTCAATATTCTTACTAGAACTAAGTGCTCCTCATTGTCTTCCATTATCAAAATTCATGACTCTATTATAAAGAGTTCCTTATAGTATGCGGCCTACATTATCAGATTAAATTATCTAGATGTCTTCGAAAAAGGATAAGTCCTTTTTTTTAATCTTTTGCGCCTGCCCAGAAATACGCCTGACTTCGTTGTCAGATTGGAACTAGGTCTACCCTGTGTGTCATACCAAACATGAAAACTGGCGCTGAATAGGGCGGCAAATATTTTCGATGTAGAAGATTTGCGCTATCCTAAACTTTGTATGCTAAAACTAGCCGAAACCGCAAACAGCAAAAATGTTAAATATAACTGGCTAGGTCAACTTATCAGATGTTTGAAGTGAGCGGGCATAAGTCGCAATCTCATGGATCTCAATGGTCCCAATCTTATAACTTAAATCGATATTATAGCTGATAGATACGGTGATTTTTTTCATTCGCGAGATCTGTTGAGATTTGAAAAGAGTAACTTTAGTCATTTATACAGTAAAGTTTTACGGAATAATGCGCCACGCCAGCAATATCCGCTATTCAAAGCTCCTTTCCTTTTTAAGCGCATTTTCGCTTAATTAAGAACTTCTTCCAGGTTCGTCATCAAGTTGACCTCTAAAGCTGGAACAACTGTAATCGATCCACAACAGATTTTCCGGTTATGTAATCTAAGAGAAAATGAAGATCTTTTGCACATCCTCGCCAAATGTATAATCTACTCGCCCATTAGAAATCATTACTTGCGTAACACTGACTGCTAACCGAGAACAATCTTCACTTCTTACTGTCAAATATAAACCCTGGAATGCTTCGCTCGATATAAAACTTCATCATTACATGTTTAAAAATTAGAGCTTTCTCTTTATTCGAATATTACACTGCCCAAACTCAACCAGTATGACCTAACAACCTATTGTACATACGATATTATAACATTTCTTTGATTTTGATATTTATATCAATTTTATCGATTTTTGTAATAGTGGCCTTCCCTTGACACAAAATCTTATATTCTTAGAGGCAATGAATATACATACATACATTTGATGTGATGTATCATCGAAGATTTAATCAAAACGACAAGCTGAAAAACCTGCAGTCAATCTGCAGGTTGACGGAAGAGACTTCCACAAAACCTATTGCGCATGTCTACGCGAATATTTAGCGCAGAGCATATGATACATTAATTAAAAATTATCAATACGCCAATCAGTGCACGTACTGTAGAGTGACAAGGAAATTGAGAGTCAGATTAGGGAAAGCGGCGTTGGTAAGACGACATATAGTCACCAAAAGTTGTCGGGTATACTTCCGAATAGCGCTCACCTTCATTTTTTTCAAACTCCCGATACTCATGGTATTTCGACGCGCTTACTACGAAAATCATAGTATTAAATACATCATATTCATGAATATTTTTTGTTTGAGGAAGCCGATGGATATATCGTATTTAAAATAAATTTTTAAATATCTATCCCAGGATCCAATCGGTATCCAATCGATTGCAGCTTCACGTATGGTCCTGGATTGCAAAATCCACTAAATATTGAAATAGTATAAAATGAAATAGTAGTAAATAGTAAATAGCTTGAAATAGTATACAACTCTCGATAATAGTATGCCTAGCAGCAATCTAAGTTCATAATTACAACATTTCTGATTTCGGAGATGGATACGTGATTCACTGAATTTTACAGAGAGCTATGTAAGGTGGATTTCTCAGCAGAAGTTGTTCCAAATAGACTGGATTCAGTCATTAACAAACCCAATTCATCCAATTATTGAATCTGATGGTCAATAAGGCCAAATATTCTAGGATTCCGAGTCGTTTGGTCAAGACGTAAGAGTCGTGACGTCACACGCCCTGGTCAATTGGCGCTCGGAAGTCACGTGGAGAATGGCGGCTTCTTGCGAGAATCTGATTGGGACGAATGTGAATGGTACGCCATTAGTTCTGGTTGCGCTCAGAACTATGAAAATGAGAGTATGGCTGGACAACATGCCATTCATCGGTCCTTGACCGCATTGCGTTCGTAGTAACACAGACTCCCTCGGCAATCCTCTAAATGCAGCCGTCAAGTGTCAAGTGTCAAGTGGCCTTCCGCTTTCGGAACTATCTTTCTACCTAACAAATCCAGCAATTCCTGCTCCTGGTTACTCGACGGCTCCAATATTCTACCACGGCCTTCATCGGAAATTACCCAAGAGTGGATTGGATTTACATGCCCATCAAGATATAAAACAAACCCGGTATTCAAGTTGCTGGCTACCCTGACTTTACTTTTCTTAGTAATCCCACCGATATTCAAGAAGAGCTCAACCACACCTTATATTTTATCTCTTGTGCCGTTTGCCATAATCATTGAAGATCTACGAGAGTAATGTACGTCTCTAGCCAACAAGTCCATAATGCTTGGCACCAAATCCTTCCTAATAATTGTCATAGAGGAACCCGGTTCAAAGAAGGCATCGATTGTGAACCTTTATACTAACTCGGGAAAAAAGGATTCCGGCGATAAATTTATCACCGGGATCGGAGAATTTATTTGTATACCCCCTATCAACATGTATTTCGTCGAGGTCCAGTGTTTCAGATCTATATTTGAACTCTTTGTTAACGCAAACCAGAATCACAAGAGATGTCCCACTTAAACTAAGATCTTCAGAAACTAAAATGGAATTGTCCGTCGTCTCCTGCTTCAAATCAGAAAAAGTAACAAAAGAAACCGACAGGGAACTACCCTCCCAAACAAGTTATTGGAAATCGCAGTAACATTACTCATCCTTTTCTGTTTCCAATCAGAAAAAGTACCCACAGGATATAGCAAGTACCTATTTTCCCCATACAGACGAAACTGACTCTTAGGGTTAGGGGGTGGTTTATACTCTTCGATGTCGTTTCATTTCTTCTCCCACCCTCTACGAAATCGCGACAGTTTATCAAAGGATCGGTATTGGGAGCGGCGAATTACCCCATGCAATTCCGGCTTTAGTCCCCTATGAGCCCAATCCAACTGTTCTACAGTCGGCATATCGTTTTCGAGTAAGTGGATTAAGCCCTCTAGGTTAATCATTAATCATTATTACGTTTTTTACCCCTTGAGTCCTATAATAGATCTGTTCTCTGACGCGTCTTTCAAAATCGACATCACCAAAACGATACCAACGGAGACTTTAGTGAGCCTCGTGCGATCCTCTATATGTGTCAGGAAGTCCTCGGCGCTAGTCTTACAACTATCGTCAGACGTGATTTTCCAATTCAAAACGATTTTCCTGGGGTCCCTGAAACAGCTAATATGGCGGGGCACTATGCTAGCGCGTGATAAACTCTCATAGTTGGTCCTTTCGCGGTTGAATTCCTCATCTAGTTGCAGGTAGCGCCTTCTCGGAAGTCCCATACCCATCCCATTTCGAAGCTCAGTGTTAATTCGCCTACACCATCGACCGGAGAAAATCCCACTTTCCGACAGGTATTTTTGGAGGACGAAACTTTATTAAATTCGATTAAGTTGAACAGGAATTTAGAATGCTTTTCGGGACACCTGGTAAGTTCAAATAACCAAACTAAGTCGCGTTTGGTGAGTTCAAGGTGTTCTTTCGAATATCCTCGAAAAATCTGAAAGCATCGGGAATTCGAAAATTGTTATTTATCTGAAGAGAAGACTGATCCGTCAGTCGGTAGGAATTTGGTAGCCCGTAGAAGTTGGTCCGAAAATTCTTATATCGGACACCAAATGAATTAAATAATTGCTGCTAATTCACGATAACTAGGGATCTAAATAAATTTCGCGTTGAAAATTTGATTAAAAATTCAAGAAAAAGATTAATAATGAATTAATTAAATGATTATTGCTAATTCACAATGCAATCACAGAAAAAAAGGATCTGAATCAATTGCAAGTTAAAGTTGGGTAAAAAGTTAAAAAAATATCAGAAGTTTGGTTGTGCGATGTCAAAACTGGGACTAATCTGGACAATTCCAGTTAAAATTTTTTTAATTTCTAACTAGAAATGTAACATTTTCTCTTATTATCTTGTTTCACGCCAGACGTCCCCCTCCCCCATCTAAAGATCAAAAAGGCAGCTGCAAGAAGTGAACTCTGTTTGGCTATTTTGGAATACGAAATATAATTTTATGTAACCATAATCCGTGTCGAATCAGTGCGCAAGAATATAGACCGTCGTCCGGATATTTTTCCAACACACGGTAACCCTCAAAACGTTGGGCGCCATTTCGTAAACTATTTGATTACCGTACGTTTTAAACAATTCACAATTAGATTAATAATCAGATCAAATTTTCAAACTCAAAAACATCCAAGGCCGCAAATTGAGAACAAGAAGAGATGAATCGACTGCGACCACGCGGCCGGTAACTCGGAAAACCTTGCATGAAGGGCTAAACACGGCAATAGCTTGAGAAACTCATTACTAATCGCACCAAACTCGCCATTGCTTCACTTGCCGGATATACGAAAGAATTTAACTTTGACATTTTCGGTAGTTCTAATCTCTCAATTTGAATTCATCCAATCCAATCAAGTCAATCAGATTGCAATCCAAAAAAGAAAGTTTGATTTTCGGTAGCGTTAATTAATACCAAATTTAGTTGTTTTTTTCAAGGAAACAAACGCGGCACTGCTTGCCTTCAACATACCCAGAACGAAAGTAAAGATCTCCTCGCCCCACGGTTTTACAGAAAGCTACGTAAGGTTGTTTTCTCGGCAGAAGTTGTTCCAAATCGACTGGATTTAGTCATTAACAGACCCAATTTTTACAATAATTGAATCCGATCGTCAACAAGGCCCTGGTGACATGGTGTTTGGAAGTCACGTAGAAAAGGGCGGCGTCGTGCGAGAATCTGATTGAGAGGGACGTGAATGGTCCGCTATTGGTTCAGGTTGCGCTCAGAACTACGGAGTAACACAGACTTCCTCGACAATCCCCGAAACGCAACCCTAAAGCTTCACATAGACAGTCTTGGTCAACTCTCGGTAAATCATGGTTGATGATGAAATGCAATTTTCGTTGTCCTGGGAACTTGGCAGGCTGTGGGAACTCGTACTAGGGGCCATTTACAAAATACGTGATAAATTTTACAGGAACTCCTGACCCCCCCCCCCCGCTTGATAATGTTTCCATTGTTCTTAACATGGAGAATGATACTCCGACAGACCCCCCCCCCTAAACGTATCACGTAGTTTGTGAATGACCCCTCATTTAAACAAACCTTTTTTTGGAAGCAATTAATAATATTGATTTTAATATTTTCACATGAGTGCTCTTCGAATTGAGGTGTGACCTTCGTTTTTGGTTTGAAAAAATCAGGTGTTCCGCCCGAAACAATTCCCGGTGGGAATTCTCTTTTACTTAAAAGTAACAGGGATGCAAAGTTTACCCTGTCACAGAAAAATACTCAGTCATATAATTCCAGACGCCTCTTTCAAACTACAAACCGATGCATCTAACCTCGGGATTAGTGGTATTTTGTACCAGATTGATAAATAAAAAAGACCACCTTATAAGTTCGTTGATTAGTCAATGCTTAAATGTGGCCGAGCAGGATCATAAAACCACTGAAAAAGAACTCTTGGCAGTCATCTACTAAAAAGTTAAATTTTGGATGTATTTACTTGGGATACAATTTGAGTTCATCGACGATCATAAGGCTTTTCTGAATACGACCTTGTACTTTAACTCACGTTTGATTCGGTGTAGTATTGTTCAACAACAGTACAATTTTATCATTCAATATTGCAACAATCGTGGCAATACTGTAGCCTATTTTTTCAGCCGTAATTCATTGCCAATCCGTCGAAATAGAAAGGAAATTTCAGGGGGATTTCAAGAAACTTGAATGAAAACCAGGACAGGTTTTACACAAGGGAAGGTTAAGTCAGATCAGTATAAGAATCATTATAGAATCCATAAGGGAATCCTTTTTCATTTGATAAGAACCGTTCAACGTGGCAAATTGTCATTTCTATGCCGTTACAGACAAAGCTTCTTGATGACAATAATTCGAAATTCGGTATCTTTGTTTTAATAGACGAATTTTTAAAGTATGTCAATATACACCCAATTAAGAGAGCCACCTCAGGCATTGCTATAAGGACAATGTTTGATCCAATTGATGGCGCTGTAAGAGAATTAGGCAAGCTATTCAGAACGCTGAGCTCAGAATCGTATGCGGATTTGGCGAAACACATTTTAGATATAGAATTCTTTCTAAATATTACAACTTATTCTTCGACGGGCTTTTCTCCATACGAGTTGCATTCTTAAATTAGGCTCATGAATAAAATATAAACACTAATAGGTTTTCCTTTTAATGCCGACGTCTTCCACGAAGCCAAAATCATATTATACATGAAACGAATTAATAAAAGTTTGGAATATCGAGAAAATATTCGGAAGGATACAATGATAATAATTCATACAAACTGATTCATCTTAGCAGCTTACAACTATTGGACGAACATTTTAACCCATGTAGTAACAAAATAGAATGAGAATTTATTTATTAACTCCCTAGAGCTTAACAGCCCTCTAAGGAACAAATTCTAAATGTTATAACCTGCATTTCGCCGATTATTTTCATTTCATTAGTTTTTTTTTCATTAGTTATTTCATTGCCTGAAGGGCGCCCGATAGTTTTCCTATGTTAAATCTATAAAAATGCAAGAGGATACTTAATTTGTCCTGAACTTTAGGTTTAAATTTGTTTCAATTCATTATTAGTATGCCCGATAACTCCAGCAGAGTGGGCCGGTAAGGAATAACGCAGAGGGTTAGAATAAAGTTAATCCACATAATGTTATATTCACTTCAAGTATATATAGATTACGTTAGAATTCCATTCAATATAATTAAACATTAAATGATTACAATGAGTGAGCCTTTACCAGACTCAACAAGAGTGATTTTCTAGAAACACTGACAATTGATACCACGTGACAAGTAACGCCATTTTAACCGCGACAAAACTTTCGTTATATGGAGTGGTCCGAGTGACCACTTATCACTTTAGTAATTTAGGAGTTAAAGAATGGAGTTATACCGTTCCAGCGGGGGCTCATGATGACCCAGAAAAATACATTATTATAAGGGCGACACGAGTCGGAAACGAACTGACCTTGCCCGAGGTCAGCAATCAACAAATTTCAGCGGCGTGTGCCTACCAGTTCGGCACACGACGTTGAAACGAATAAGTTATTGGCGAGACGTGAGAGATGTTAAATGGGCCTACCTGGCAGAAGCCGCGCTCCTCTTGACCGTCCTCTCATTTTTATTTTTGGCTCCCTGTGCGGATCTGGTCTTCCGAACTGTCGGCGCGGAACAAAGTATCTGCGACGAACATGCTTGCCGTCCCGGTACTACTCTA
>JAABKJ010014519.1:0-10094 GCA_011634705.1 Andricus grossulariae
TAGATCCTAAGGTTTCAATTTCTAGACACGCGAGGGAAAATATTGGAAACCTTAAGGAAAATACTCATGAAGACCTTACTATGCAAAAACATGAAAATGTAGGCTTTTGTCTCATATATGGACAAAATTGACTCACCTATCCAACCAAAGATGACCTGTGACTACAGGGGCGGCATCTCACAAAGTAACCCAACTCAAAATGTATCAAACTCCTCCTAGAACAAAAACCAACCAAAAGTGTCCTAAGTCAGAATAGCACAGCAAATTCAGCTCCCCAAGAAAGATCAAGCAGTAGTAACACATGCAATCGAAGGTTTAACGATCAAAGATTATACTTAAGTAAAAAAGAGCTTGTCGACAAACTCACTGTGCTAGATAGGAAAACAAACATAGATTCACACACGCTGACACTTAGGCCACTGATATCGAAAGCCAAGAGAATGAATATTTTTAACGCATGTCCTATCATACCGTACTATGCTATGGAAGATAAAAGTGAGGCTCTCAATATTGCTTCAGTTTCTCAAATAACTTGTATCAGAGCAAGTATCATTGAACCAGATGACGCACACGCAATGAGCTTTAGGCGACAAGTATATATAAACCCTGAAGACATATAACTAACCTTCCGGGCAATATGAAAATCGAGTATGACAACACTGCATACTGGATCTACTTTTCTAACGAGAAAGCCACTTGTTCCCTATGCAGAATAGAAGGACACCTTACAAAACACTTTTTAATTCAAGATATAAACAAGGACTCACGCACAGTTACATTGAACAACACTCAAGCAACTAAAAATCTAAATAACGAAAATATGAACACTGCAAAAACAGAAACTTCAACCTCTCTCACGCATTTAATGCCCCCTCCAATTACACCCAACAGTACAGAATCAAAAAGAACGGATTGCCCACTGTCCAGCTCTAAAACATCCACTCATGAGGATGAACAAGCAAAGGTGGAAAACTCAGCAAACCGCGTCGAAGACGATACTTTAATTAAAGCCCAAGAAAAGTGCACAAGGAAAATAGTGAAAAAATCATGCTTTTAAGAAACAATTGACGCTCAGCTGGCTCCAGCCAAGAATTTCATCTTAGTAAACCTCAATAATTATCCGCTTGAATCTGAAAAATTAGCATCCTTTCTCAGAGAGTCTTACGAAAGCCCGGATATATCAGAGGTAGCTCTGAAATACACTCTTGATACATCGAGCCTAACGACCATTCTCAGAGACGCTTACACTCACCTTATAGATCACAAACTGAAACCTCGAATTACCAAAATTATTAAAAGACTGAGGATCCTCGTCACTGCAGATGATCCTACCTTAAACAACGAACAAAAATTCAACAGTACGGAATACTGACATTCTATCAAATAAACTCTACCTCTACACCAACCAAGCCACTCAAAATTCTCTATTAGAATGCAAGGAGTTTTCTAAAACGTCTACCACAGGCGGCATTTTAATTTTAATTTCCTCTAGTTTAGCCTATCGCGAAATTGGAAATATTGACATTTCCGATAAAGCATTTGAAATAAGCGGAATTAATATCAATAATGGGAACTTGGCTGTTAGTCTAATCACCTGTAACAGAGCCCCCGGTATCGCATTTTCACTCGAACAGTTAGATAAATTTTTTAATAATTTCAAGAAGAAAGATAATTGTATAATTTTGGGCGATTTTAACGTTCGCCATATCGATTGGAGCTGTAAAAAACTGAAACTAACGGAGAAAACTACTATATCGAACATCGATTTAATTCTCTGATGCAAAAATATCATTGATAAAATAGACGTTCTAGTGAATGACGAGACTTGAGGCTCAGATCACTACCAAATCTACGTTAACTTCAGTAAGGAAATACACATTTAACATACAAAAATAATACAATTAGATCAACACAAACAGACTGGAACAATGTAATGCAACACTTAGATTACGCTTCCGAAGAATTTTGAACAAGTCATTACGGTAATCTAAGCGCCAGCCACAAATATGAATATTTTTTCTATCAAGTAATTGAAGCTATTACGGGCAACACGCCAAAAAATGGTAAATATCAAATTTCACCGAGATTCGTTTACCGCGGTAGTGTGTGGAGTGTTCCGAAGTTAAAAAGCAAAGAAATGACTCTTTGAAGACATAGGAAAAAACTCAAGAAACTCAAGGAATTCATAGAGTACAAAAGAGTTCTTGCTTTGTCCAAAAAAACTGTCAAGAAAAAATAGAAGGAAAGTTACATCAAATTTACCATCACCATTAATTTACTGACTGATGGTCGTTTCGTTTGGAATACTCGTAAGATTCTAAAAAATAAATGGTTCAAGGCCAATGTATCGCACGTCTCCGAATATTTGCAACTCGATAAAGAACTAGAAG
Source organism: Andricus grossulariae (assembly GCA_011634705.1). Lineage (NCBI taxonomy): Eukaryota > Metazoa > Arthropoda > Insecta > Hymenoptera > Cynipidae > Andricus > Andricus grossulariae. Next base: position 2,391 of record JAABKJ010014519.1, read on the forward strand.
CTCTCAATAAGCTTTGTCCTCCAATTGAAACTCGATCTGATCCTGAATACTAACCTACTTGCTAATCGAATGATTTTCTTTGAAGTCCCTTCAGCTTTGTTGAATTCAACCATGCTTCAGACTCTAGCACCACTGACTCATCTTTAGGCTTATACGGCATAGATTATTACACGCAAAAAAGGCCTTCAATGAAATACACTCGATATTTATAGTGAAATGTACAGCACTAAAGATTTCCCAACAGAGTGGAAAAAATCCTATGTACATGTCATTCCGAACCCCGAAAATAAAGGCTATATGCCTGTTGCTCTCACCTCGTTGTTATGTTAGCTGTTTGAAACTTTGATAAGAAATAAATTTCAATGGTGGATTGAAACTCAAAATATACTAGCAAATAGTCAAAGTGGATTTCGTAAGTGGCAATCATGCCCTGACAATTTGTTAAACTTAACTATCACTGTTCAGGCAGCTCTACGCAAAAACAAAGATATGTTCGCAGTATTCCTGGATGTGAAAGAAGCTTTTGATAAAGTCAACATCAAAATAATACTTGAGAAACTCGGAAATATTGGTTGTCCTCTCATATTAGGCAAGTTTATAAGCTTTATACGATGGAAAGATTTTTATACACCGACGAACTGATTTCTCGAACTCATTTCTCGCCCCTGAAAAAACTAATAATTTTAATAACAGTGACATTAAACCTGCAGAAACGGTAATTGACATATTACATTAATGAATTAAATCTAGTGAATCCACCAGGTTCGTTACAATATTTTTCAGTTATAAGCTCTCACTTGTCTCACAACTAAATAAAGTAAAGTCAAAATGTGCTAGAGCATTCAACATATTAAAATACTTACAAGGAATCTGGTAATGAGCAGATCCCACTACTTTTCTCACCCTTTACCAGAGCTATGTAAGATCTATAATATACTACTACTATATATATTGTCCTAAGCGCGAGGAACGACAGAGAAAACTAGAATACATACAAAACAATGCCGTATCTAAGACTAGTGCTCGGATTTCGTAAAACGACACCGATGAAAATACTCCTTGCCGAATGCAAACAGCTGTCAATTCCCGAAAGGGCTAAATATCTATTCAATATGTATCTATCAAATATCTAATTAAATGAAAGCTTATCCATAAATAAGACTGTCAAAAAGTTCTATGCTCAAACAAGAAATAGCAAAAGAAAAAAGAAAATACTGTACAAAACATGTATTGTATAGTTTCTCGTAGTTCTCTTGCCTTAAGATCATTCACTCCTCTAGCATTCCAAACACCCGGTCTCCATTCATCGCCCGAAACTCGATCTTTACGTTTACCGCGTGTATGCATTTCGACAATCAGAGTTGAGTCCATTCCGAGGCTATTTTGTTGTTTGTATTATTCATGGTTCAAATTTTACACCCAACTGCCACCTTTATGCGTGTATTTTGTTTTGCAAGTCGAAAATCATGTCCGAGTTGAGAAGTGATTCGTTGTACGGTGGAGAGTCTTTTTGTAACGTCAGTCCCACCAAAACTTCTGTTATTGGGTGGGGGGGGGGGGGGAAATGAATTAAAATAAATGTGTAAAATGCCTGAAAATATAAAGATTCACAAACATCCGTATGATAAAAAATTGCTTTCTATAAATCTCGAATATTCGGTTTCTTTCAAATTTTATTACAGTATAGTTATAAAAAAATGATTACTGAAAGTTATTTTTATAATCAATAACAGTCTACGTATAACAAAAAACAAATTACTTTTAAAAAATTTCAAAGTAGGCTGTTATTATTTTATCTGAATCTAAATTATCTAAATTATCTACAGTTGCCTAAAGTTGTCGAATTATCTAAGTTATATAAGTTGTGCAGTTTACAAAAATCAGTTTTTATGTCAAAGAACTATCAGATTAATATGTATCGCATTTGCTTACATACTATATATGAGAATAGATTATTATCCGTCACGAATATTTGACAAATATTTGACTTTTGGTAAAACATCACTTATCATTGCGCGACAGTACTCGCACACTAACAGCTATAACGGAATTTACCTGGAAGTGACCTTAGGGGGGACTCTAATTTCATTGTACTTTATGATATGATATATACTTTGTAGAAAATCTGCCGAAAAAATATAATTGTTAAATGATTAGTCATTTCATTTATACCATTGAATATACATGTAATTGTCACTAAATATATTTGAATTTCCAGGAATATACCCAATTATAGAATTGGGACATCTTGGGGACATCCTTGACATATAAAATTAGGACATGAATCAGATATCCTTAGGATATTCTGAGATATCTTTGTAACATTCCAGGGATATCGAGATTTCCGCCCTACATGATATTATTCGCGAAATCCCTAGGACCTCCTGGGGCATGCCTATGATATCCTGGGAGATAAATCAGGTATCACGCTGATATCTCATGCTGTGAGGGTACAGAGTCCTAAATAAATTCACATTTTCAGTAAGCAATTAATAGTTTTTTGTAATTCATCAAGAAAGTTGTTGAATTTGAATATTATTATTTGAATATTATGAAAAAAATTATCTTCAAGTAATTTTTCACTATCAAATTCAGTCAATTGACAAGAGTTCCCATGTTGCTCAAATGCAACAGTCTTTAAAAAATTCATATTTTCATAATATTCCGACGAGTGCATGGTTCCAAAGAAATTCAAAAGAAAAGGTGCATTTTAATATTTCAACCCCTATAGAGTATTTTTCTTTACATTTTAAGAGTACTTTTTCGAAATTAACCTTAGTTTCAGTTTCCAGTCGGTAAGGGTCTGTTTAGGTACACAAAACTACTATTAAAACGTCTTTTAAAAATTACACAAAATTATGCGATTATTTTTGCAAAAAATAATGAAAAAGATTCGGGAGTTAGTGAAAAAATGTGTGTAGTGTAATAAAGGGGCAGCGCCGACCGATGGAGCAAAGGCGACTTTGCTTATAACATCGCATTACTTAAATAAATTCGGATGTAAAAATCAATTAGTGAAAACTATAATACTGCTTCTAAAATGTTTCACTTCGTCGAAGTGAAGCTTTTATTCAATATAAGCAAATATTTTTCTCGATCCAGGAGAATATTTTAGTCAATTCAAATAGGTGTTTTTGCTAGTCTAAGAAGAGAGTTTTGTTGATTCAACCAAAACTTATAGTTCATCTAATCATAAACGAACCCGCACAATTTACAAATTATTAATTTTACTAAATCATTTTCTACAAAATCTCTATGCATCCTTCCTAAAAATGCTCGTTTGTTATTGAATAAAATTGATATTTAACACTAACTGTCTGAAGTTGCTTGCGCAGTTCATGAAACGGCTTAAAATTTCAGACAAATAGTTTAGCTGTTGTATATACTTATAGTTTTTGTATTCGTTCAAATTATAATAACACATGCTGTATTTTTGCATTCATTGCCTTTATTATTTTTTGGAGAATGATGATTTAATATACTTTCTAAGATAAGAACGCTCGGGACATTGAAAAAAAAAAGAAATTTAAATCCTCTTAGATGAGAAGCGACGTCGCATTTTAATCTAAATTAGTGAAATTGCACTAACTGCTAATCACATTTCGCTAGTTCAATTGAGGAAACGTCGTTCACTGACGATCAGTAGAAAACTATTAATTTGGTTAGTCCAAATATTCAAAAATGCGATTGACTATGCGACCACTTCCAATTGCTTCCTTAAAATATATGAATTTATGTAGCCTGCATGGAAAAAACGTACCGTTCCATTAACAATATTTATCCTTGATATGGGTACAAATATTATTGGGAATGAACCAAGGCTATTGATAGGATTATCAATGCAGGAATTTAACAACATTTATTGTAAGTATTGTTTTTTCATACTTATTCTCTGGTTAAAAAGAACCCAGTTTTCCATCATAGCTACGGACTAAGTCAAGCGACTGATGCGATGAGGATGTAATTAGTTAATTAAATACGATATATGAAATCATTTGCGACTACGTTTCAGGTATAAAGTTAGAAGCATGGTGTAGTTCGCAGTTCTTCTTTTACCGCCGTTATGCTTACACAGCGACCGTGAGTGTTGGAGGTGACAACAGTCACCTCTGGATGCTTTCTTAGAGCTACCATGTATCACTCTATAGGTTTTTAGTCGCCTGCTTCCTGATGATCCAGGAAGTTTCTTACAATGCGACAGGTATTTAATAAAACCGCCTTCTGAGCTGCTGCCAGTATCCTCCTGACTCCTAAAAGTTGAAGATGTTCAGTGCATTTTGCGTGCACATTGCCTGTAGCCGAAATCACAATAGGATGAATAGATGCATGTTTAACATTCCTTCATATTGTCTTTACTTCACGCCTTAGCTCTCTGTACTACCATCTTCGATCAATTGGCTCGGGTGTAATGATCCGTCTGAATAGTAATATTCCAATATAAGATGTAATCGTCGGTTTCTAAAACGGGCATTGGAATGTATCTATAGAAAAGCATCTATTACGTTAAGAGTCCTAGGCTTAAGGGAAGTTGTTTATGTATAATCCCCGCCACATCATCATGCCTGTGCGTATATTCTCTTTGAGCCATTACGCGACAACCATCAATAATGTGCTCCACGGTTTCGTTGGTATCTCCACATAATCGGCACCGGTCAACCACGTCTTGATGTAGCATGTGTTTGCGATAATTTCTGGTGCTGACAACCCTGTCCTGTATCGCAATAACGAATCCTTCCGTTACCGGATACAGGACGCCCTTTCTCAGCCAAATATTGGATGCCTCACTATCCAGTTCGTGTTGAGCTAACGTTTCGGGGTGCTCGCCGTGAATGGCTGTCTCGTCTTCATTGCATTTGGAATCCCGCTATGGTTTCTGCCCTGATATTCAAGGCCTTCTCTGAGGACAAATTCAAGGGCGTGTAGTCCGAATCCATAATACATGCCATATAGTGTTTAGCTCAGTGGGTTCAACGCTAAACAGAAGCATAATGCACTGAAAGAGTCTCCTTGAAACATACCCGTCGCAATGCGTGTTGATCTAGTTATCCTTGATTGTCCATGATCAAAATACTCGATTCTTGTACCCCAAAGCATCATCGCGCAACCTAGGAAGTCAATGATGTGTGGGCAAATTTTGTATATTTTCAAGACTCCAAGCAATAGCGTCTATGGTGACTTGATCTTTACTGCTTTGCGAGTTTCTACAACATCCTTTTTGTTTTTGTGTAACGATGTCGTTATCGTCGCAGTAAGAATATACCTTATCTGCTCTGATAGCTGTAAGACATTTATATATTGTTAGAAGACAGGCTATCGGTCGAAAATCAGATGGATTTGGAGCATCTGGTTTTTTAAGCAACATATACGTAGTACCCTGGAGCATAAGGCCTGGCATCAGATCTGGTTGTTCGATCATATTCTAAAAACACCGTGCTAACTCAGGATGCACACTAGTCAGGTACTTGTATCAGAAGTTGTGCACCACGTCGGGACCTGGAACTTTCCAGTTACTTGTTATTTTCAAAACCGTGGACACATCCAAAGCTGTGATGTTATTCAGCTCCATTTCAGGGTTATTGCTAGCTCTTGCCTTATCTAGTTGAAACCACGCAGAGTTTAAATTGCTTCTGTCAGTTTTCCCCTAAACACCAGACTAATAGTTAGTCATGTCTTCCAGTTGAGGCACTTTGGTGTCTTGCTATTTTTTTTTACTTTACACTCAGTTCACGATAGAACCTTCACTTATCTGCCTTGAAAGTTCGATTTTGTTGCCTTCTTGCACTACTTTTCTTGTAACGACGCAGTCTAGCAGTAAGAACATCAAGTCTTTGCCGTTGGGCGTCTATAATCTCATCCAATATTGCTGGTACCGAGGGTGGATGATTTTAGTAACATGGTGTATCAGCTTTCTGGTTCTATTTCCTTTTTTATATTGAGTCAGTGGACCCAATTTGCACCTTACTTTGCTGACATCCATATCCAACCTGATCTTCCATTATGGATCTCGCTCCCTTCCTGGAGCAAAGACTGCATTTGTAGGCCTAGTTTTGCGGCCCAACGTTCTACGGTTGCGACAGCTGCAGAGTTTACCAGATTACCAGAGTTTGCACCTCTAACGCAGTTTGTGTTGCATTCAAATGCATAGGTAAAACCTTGCTGTTCAGGCGTTCTATGAGTGTCGGCAGATCATTTTTGATGTTCATCTTGGGCAGAGAATTCCTTTGTGTTGATTCTACATGTCTGAACTCTCGTAAAGCATGACCAAAATTCCTTTCAAAGTGCTGTTGTATTTGTAGGATTTCGCTGTTTAGATCATCGTTATTAATGTTCGGATGGGGTTCTTGTGGATCCGGTACTTGATGTTCATTATATTTTGCACCTATGCCTTCAGTTTCAATCAGGTCTTCGTTGTCCACATCTTTCAAGGAAAGTCCATCAATGGGGAGCTGCTGTTTCACTACCATATCGATGGCATCTATTTCAACAGCCGAAAGCAATCTGTTTACAGATATGGAGCGTTTTTGATCTGTTAGTTTCTGCTCTTTTATTCTTGTGGCTAGTTCTGGGTACTTAAGTAAGAAGAGTCGATGATGTTCTCTTCTTACACTTTGCCTGCTTTTATTTGCCAACAAATAAAAGCGCATTACATCTCTGTTTATATGGTATGTCCATTTTAATCGCCTTCTTGGTCGTTGAACCTCTGCTTCTAGCTCTTTTTGTACTAGGACATCTACGTCTGGAGGATGTGGTGGTGCTGGATCATCACTAGGTTGAGCAAGAACATCAATTGCAGCTGCTTTTTCATGTGAGACGGCTTTCTCTAACTGATGTTCATTGCCGTCGTTTTTCCACGCAAAATCAACCTGTTGTTTAATCTCCATTGTTTGATATTCTGAGATTTGTAGATTAGTTCTGATGTCCGGTACTTTAGTGATAAGGTCTCTTAGTGCAACTTTCTCTATTTGGGGATACTTTGCAGGAAATTTTGTTCTCAAATTGTATCCTTTTTCGCGTACGGTTTCAAACTTCGCACTTTCATAATAGAGACGCACCAATTCCTCATTCATTGTGGTATCCCACTTGATGCTCTGCCACGATATTTATGTTGAGGTGGTTGACTGCAAATAGCTAACGCTAGACAAAGCATCCTCAGCAGGCACAGTTGATGTTTCACAGCTTACCGTTTGTCGCAGATGTTCTGGCTGGCCAGCTGTTAGATCAGTGAGATCTGCCTGACCATCTCACAGCTCACCATCACCACCGTCCCGCATGCTGCGGCCCCCAGCGGTGGCTCTAGGGTCGCCCCCGACGATCCTCGGGAAGCGACAAGCGTTTCAAAACTTTCAAAAGACTCTCCATTAAAATGTATGGGTTTTGGTGTTCCTCTTAGTCACTTTCCTCTTCGTTCTCTGTCTATCTGGCATGGGAAACCCTGTCAGTAGCTACGCACAAGTCAACATAGCCGTCAAATTCATGAGAGAAAAGCTCAAGCTCTACCGCGACGACAACGCGAGAACACCTTCGGTAGTCGTTAGTTATTATGAGAGAAGTTTTAGGCTCCGAAAGCTACGATCATGGTTCCTTCAAGCAACCGATCCCGACGCAAATGGAACGTGTACGCCATCCCCTTCTGCTCCTTCTGTCCTAGAAGGTAAGCAAGAGCGGGAAATTTACGCGAGAAAAGATCGTTCAACACTGTTCCTT
>JAABKJ010014520.1:0-10094 GCA_011634705.1 Andricus grossulariae
TCTAAGAGCTTCAATAAATTTCGAGGCATTTCAAAAGATTTTAAAGGATTTGAAATATCTAAGGGTATTTTAAAAAATTTCAAGGAATTTTCAAGAACTTTACAATGTTTCAAGTGATTTCAAGAGTTTCAAAGAATTTTAAGTATGTTAGGGAATTTCAAAATATTAAAAAGTAATTTATAACTAAAATTTTAACTCAATATGAAATTTTTTCAAATTATTCATTATTATATGATATTTTAAAAGATTACAAAGGATTTTATGAAATTTCCGAGGATTTCTCTCCTTTTGGAGGATTTTTAAAGATCTCAAAGTTTTTTGCGTTACATTATTTTCTACTTATATTGCTACTATTATTTTTATGTGACTACTTTTTGAATATTTTTTTCAGTCATAAAAATATTGAAATTATTTAATATGAGTACTAATTAAAATTCACCAATTTAAAACTTTTTTTCAGTATCATGAAGAATACTATATAATATTGATGATAATACAACATACAAATTTCGAATAATTTTTTTTCTTTAAGTTTTTGAACACTTAAATTCGAGCTGAAATTAAATCCAAAAAATTGAGAAAAAGAAAATAAGTATTATCAGTTTGTTTTTAAATTTACGTAAATATAATTTTTATAAGGTTCTTGTGAAAATTAAAAAAGATTTTTAAATCTTTTAGATCTGTCTAAAAAGAATCTATAAGATTTTGAAGAAAATTTTGTTTCTTCATAGGATTTTACAAAATATTAGAAAAAATTCAAGACTTTTAAAAAGATATTTAGGACTTTTAGAAGTTAGGGAGGAATCAAAAAATATTTTATAAATTTTCGGAAATGTTTCCAAGTCTTTAAATATTTATCATCTATTTGAAACATCTTAAATTCTTGAAAATATTTTTAACTGACTCAAATTTTTCTCAAAATTTTGGAAAATCATACAGAATGTAAAAAATTGACTAAAAATCTTTGAAATTTTTTCAGGAATTTTAAGAACATTTGTTTATTTTATTGAATCCTTAAAAACTTCTCTTAAAGCTTCTAAATTTTCTTTTTGAAATCTTTGAAAATCTAAATTTTTAAAAATGTGTTTAAGTTCAAAATTCTGTTTGTATCTCTTCAAATCTTTTAAATATTTCTTGAATTTACTTTTGCTTTAAAATCTTCTACACTCTTTTTGAAATGTTAAGAAATCGTTTGAAATGTTTTGAAACCATTTTTAATTTACTCTTGAAGTTCATTTTTTTAAATGAAAAATAATTTAAATTCTTCAAACGAATGTTAAGAAATTTCTTCTTTTCATACCTTCCAAACTCTCTGAGCTTTAAATATTATTGGAATTTTTTCTGATTTTTTTTTATTCTGCAAAATTATAAAAATTGTCTTGAAATCTATATGATTTTGCTTTGAAAATTTCCGAAATATTTTGAAATGTTTTGAAATCTTATTGAACATTTTCTTAGAATTAATTTTTGAAAATATAATATTATTTAAATTATTTCGAGGAACCTATTTTCTTTTTAATTCACGCGAAACCTTAAAAAATTCTTTCAAACTTTTCACGAATTTGAATTATATTTGAATCGTTTCAAAACTTCTAAATAAATATCTCTTAAAGTTTATTCGAATTTTTTCTAACATTTTGTAATATTGCAAAATTTCAAATTTTTCATTAACATATTTTAGACACTTTTTCAAAATTTTAGGAAATGATTTTCTTTCTTCATTCTCTTGACACCTGGAAAAATTCAAATTGCTGTTTCTATTGGAAAGCTTCTAATGTTTTTCAAATTCTTCAAAATAAGTTTTTGCCCATAATTTAATTTTCCTCTTCTCTTTGAAAATGTAAAAAAGCTTACAAATTATGGTGTGGTAGCAAAATGTTGAGAACAGAATTATTTCCCAATATCAAACAATCATGTACAATTTACACTTTCTCTTCTCCCAATAATGTTTAGAAACATTTAGAAATAAATTTTATGATGAAGTGAAATTATATGTTTGGAAATTTTTATATACAAAATTGATATTGCGAAAAATTCATAAACGTTTATTTAAAGATAAACAAACTGAAAACTGTCACAAAAAATTATATTCATGCAGTGTCGCAACCAATGAGGTTTTCGACAACCCCTTTTTTTAATGTTACGTAATATATGAACGCTCCCTTTAATGATTGAAAAGGAAAATAAAATTTTATAACTGTACCTAAAATTGAGAAATATTTAAAGCCTCAGCAGAGATAACGCTGGATTAACATAACAACTTTCATATAAAACTATTTTTGTGATATGACACATGCTCACAGTTTGCACAAATATTCGAATTGAACAGATTTGTGTTGATTTAACGTTATCTTTGCCAAAGCTTTGGTCACAATTCGTCGACATTTTTCAAGATTGCACAACTCTTAACTGGAATAATTCCAATTTTCAAATGTATGAGTTTATATATAATAGTTTTACTGGCAAAATTTTTAGCGGAAAAAGTTTCAAATTAGGAATTAAATGGAATTAAATTTCAGTGCGGTGAAAATTAAGCTACTTAAAAGGTTAACTGTTTGAGATTGGATAATTAATTAACATAAGTTTTAGGGATAGAATAATATCATTTATAGGAAATATAAAGAGCACAAAATAAAAAAATTTAACATTTTGAAGCCTAAAAAGGGAAAACTGTAAAATTGAGCGAATCACAAATCAAAGCATCTTTGCGTCTGTGTTAATATAGAAGGGTTTAATAACACTAGGTAACAAGATTTTGTTTATCATCAATTGATGGGATATTTCAGTATGTTTTTCTTTTCGTAAAATATGATCCTGAAGGCGAAAATGTGTTATTTTTCGCGTTTTTAGAAAAACTGGTTTAAAAATTGAAAAAAGCTAATGGCTGTCTTTAAAACCATGTACCAAACAAACTAGAAATGCTAGAGGTTTTTAGAAAGGCTGAAATTGAAGCCTGATGCATGTACTATGGCCCTATATTTTTGAAAATTACCTTACGCTTTTTACGTTTTTGTACTTGCACAATATGATTTTAATCATTTTTTACGTGATATTGAACATTAAATCTTGAATATCTACGAAAATATGTATGCTACGAAAATATAAAATTAGTTTCACGATCATCGCTTCAGAATGCATGAAGAAATACCATAAAAATCTAATAAACATGAATTTCATATAATTTTGTATATTAGTCGTAAAAGTTATGGCAAATTATTAAAACTGTTGTAAGACTAGGTAACAATATTTTGATTATCATCAATTGATGGGACATTTCAGTATGCCTTTTTCATAGAATACGGACCTGAAGCAAATGCGTATTTTGAACTTTAGCTCAATACATTTAACTTTATTATTCTGAGAGTATGTAATGTTTTATGTTTAGATTTGAGATCTATATTATATTGAGTATACTCACCACCAAATTGCAGAATAACCCCGATGGCAAGAGGCAGAGCGCTGATGTAGATCTTCATTTTTGCAGAAAGATTTTCTGAACCGTGAGTGAGACTGTTTGAAAATATTCACAGTTATATATACCAATTACTATCGGTGATTTTTACATGCAAAACCTTCAGAATTATGAAAACTTCCAATGTGCGTAGACTACGTGGAAGAGGCGTCATGAAATCTTTTAATCCAGAAACAAACTGTTAAAATTGAAAACCTCATCTCATGGACCCTGCACTTCGTTCTTCTACAAATAAAATATAGGTGTTTTCATATCCTCAAATAAAAATTATTATCAATACAATCAGCCGCATTTGTAAAATCAATGTTCGCCAATTTCTCGTCAAGCTATGAATTTCTGAAATCAAAGTTGACTGCCTAATTTCAACCAAAAATATTTTTAATAAATTATGTCAAAAAAACTTTTTCTATAGAGTACCATATGGTTTGATTAAAAATTGATCTATTTTGTTAAAAATTAATTATTCCAACTGAAAAGGTAATAATAAAATTTGCCATTAATAAATCTTAAATTTGTGTCAGTTCTATTATGCCCACAAATTTAACATTCATTGTCAATATCCTTTAACTGAAGCTCAATTCTTAATTATGTGTATAGATTTGGCAACATTCCTTCCTTTGAGTTCTTTTAAATTACCCAATCGATATTGAGGAAAAGCGACAAAAATGCTTTTGAGGTTTACGTGACTCAGCTGTTTTTTAGAGAAAGATTATGCCCATACATTCAATTCCGCCAAGTTTGATAATGTCTATAATGGCTGTTTATAATTTATTTTTAATAGTTTTCAGGTTACTTTATAAAAAAACTTTTCATATATATTTTCTTATGAATCTTTTTGATTCTAATTAGTTAGCCAACTTTAATTTCACAAATTCATAGCTTCACGGAAACTTAGCAAATATTGATTTCACAAACGAGGCTGATGAATTTGGTTAATTTTAGATGCAATACTTTCAACTTTTTCCAAAAAGTGTGCATTCAAATCATTCAAAAACCTCAAAAACAAGTAAAAAATTTGTTAAATTTCTAATTTCTTGTTACTGTTAACTAACAAAAACTATAATTGTAAAAAATTCGCTACAATTGTTGATGCAGTAGGACCCTTTTTTTGAGATATATGAATTTTTCAGAGATAGACATTATATTAATTATACGAAAGATATAGGCATGGGAAACGTAACAAACAAAACGGTTTGACAAAAGAACGCGATTATTTAACATTTCCAGCTATATTGAAATAATAAGAAGGCCATATTTTAAAACTTTTAAATAGGCTACATCATAATATTGATCATGATAGTTATCCATTTTTATGAGCACAACCGAATGAAACATTCTCTTACAAGTCCATTGACATTAAGAACTTATTGTTCATACAAATTTCACATATATCTGTTTAGTTTGGACAGCAGAATAAAGATATTTATTCTCTGGTTTAGTTGAAGTTTTTTTCAATCATTTTTTGTTAAGAGTTAATTATTTTTGACTGAAAAGTCTAGGGCTAGGACTTCATGACGGTTATTTGTACCCGGGTACCCGGATAATCGGGTAATACCCGGGTATCCGGGTACCCAACGAATTTTTTTGGATTTTAAAGATTTCTGATTCTCCATGGATTTCTCATTCGACATCAAGTTTCAAATGCAAAAAAAAAAACAAAAAATGAACGCGCCGATAGTTTTTATGACCGTTATTTGAGAATCAAACGAAATAACCAAAATGTCAGAACGCCCGGAACGTAAAAAACCAAGTTGGGTTTTGGAATTTGTGTCCGAACGGCCAAGTGGTCTATTTGCACAATGGATAATATGCAAAAAAGACATTTCTTACAACCATTCAACATAGGTCTACGTGATTTTCTCAGTGCAATTGCTTCTGATTACCTAATTCCTAATTACAATGCCATGATAAAGAGATTAAAATTTTTTAAATTCTATAATTTGACAGAGAATTAGAGATGATATTTCTAAATGTGAAACAACATCGCTTTCCATAGATGACTGGCTGTCGAGAAAAAATGATCCATGCATACTAGTGAAGCTACATTACATAAATACGGAATGGAAATTGTAGATTTGGTCTCTTTCTTGTAAAAGGATTGATGACAATCCATCAGAAACCAGTTTCGCTCTAGTTCTAAAACATATTGTTAATGAATGGGATTCAAAGGATATGGTCAATTCAATTGTTCATAATGCATTCAACAGGTAATTTTCAAAAATATATTTGAAAATGACGATGCATTGGTTTGTTTTGAGGGTTTCGATGATCTGTATGCCCAAGTGAAAAAAATCATTCGTTACTCTGAAGGATCTGATGAAGCAGCATCATCTCTGGTAAAAAAAAAACAGCTAATGTGAAAAACAACGCCTGGAAAATTGATAGAAGGACACCTTGATAGGTTAGATTTGACCTATGGCATGTTCAATACGTTTTTAGAGAATCGTTTACCTATTGCTGCAGTCTTATCTGATAAGGCAGAAAAAGAATGGATAAATAGGCAATATGAATTCTCTGATATGCAATGGAAACTTTTCAAAAATTTAAACAATTCAAGGAAAAAGTTGCAGACAAACTAAGATTAGCTTTTAAAATGGATAATGATGAATTGGATGCAGTTTCTGTTCATCAGATTGCCACATCCTTTGATCCTGGACATAAGAAGTTATTACATGCTGAATTTACAAATAAAGGGAAAAAACAAATTTTCCGAAATGTTCAAAAAATGGTTGCAGATATGTCAACTGACGAAGCGGATGGTTCAAATAGTACAAAATCAGCCATTGACTTCCTCCTCAACAATACATCGTATAATAAGAGTCCTCAAATGTAGTATCATATGTATTTAGCTTAAATGGATTGAATTTTTAACTATCTTAAATTCCCTGAATGCCTAGAAATTCTTCTTAATCTCAAAATTTTTTACAATCTCATATAATCTTTTGAAACACCTTGAAATTCAAAAAAATTTGGATACTTCTTGGAATTTCGTTAAATGTTTTTAAATTTCTGAAATAATCGCATAATTCAATGTCTCATTATCTTTATAAAAAATCCTTGACGTATCTCAGACAAGAGAATATGGAAGAATTTGAGACAATTTTTTTATTTTTTCAGGATTTGAAGAATTTTTAGGTACACTGAATTATGCAGGGTGTCTAGAGATTGAAAAAATGTTGTTAAGATTCATGGCAAAATTTCAAATGATTCTTTTCTAATGCATTCTAAGAGAAAATTAAAAAAGATTACAAAACGTTTTTAATTATTTCGTAAAATTTTGAAAAAGAGTGTAAAATATTTTGAAGCAAAATTTTGCAATTTTTCCATATTACGTATTTTTAGAAAAAATTTTACGAAAATTTAAAAAAAAAATCAGTTCCTCGGAAAAATTAAAATGATTTTTTATGTTGATAAATTAATTTTAAGTGAATATTTACAGGGTTTCAAAAGATTTCAATAATTGCCAAAGAAGAATCTGAATTACAAAAGAATGTTCAAAAAATCAGGAAAATTTGAATAATTTTTAATGAATGGAAAGTTGACAAGGTCTGCAAAGAATGAAAAAAGTATTTTCTTAAGATTCGTGAGGAAACTTTTGATAATTTTTTATTTTGCAAAATTAACCAATGTTTCAAAACATATCAAACGATTTCCTAAAATTTCGAAAAAGAGTGTTGAAGGTTTTAAAGCAAAATGTTTCAATTTCATAAGACTAAAAAATCATTAAAAAATCGAGTAAATTCACAAAATATTTAGAAGATTTGAAGAGATTCAAAAATCATTTTCTACTTCAGAAGATTTGAAAAAAAGTAGATTCCAAAGATTTCAGAAAAGAACTTTAGAAGCCTCAAGAGAATTTTGAAAGCTTTCAAGAAAAATTCGAGTCAGTTAAAAATATTTTTAGGAATTTAAGACGTTGGAAATAAATTAAAAATATATAAAGGCTTGGAAACATTTCCGACAAATATTTTCTTGATTTCTTCCAAACTTCTAAAAGTCCTAAACATCTTTTAAATAGTTTCGATTTTTTTCTAATATTTTGTAAAATCCTATAAAGTGAAAAAATTGTCTTTAAAATCATCTAGATTCTTTTTTGACCCATCTGAAATATTCAAAAATCTTTTTCAATTTTCTCAAGAATCTTACAAAAATTACGTTTACATAAATTCAAAAACAAACTAATAATACTCATTTTCATATTCTCAATTCTGAGGATTTAATTTCAGCTCGAATTTAAGTGTTGAAAAACTTTTTTTTTTAAATCGAAATTTGTATATGGTATTATTATCAATATTATTTTTCATTCTTTACGATATCGATAAAAAGTTTTAAATTGTTACCTAGTTACATAAAAATATTATTTTATTTATTTTTATGCAATACTACAGTTTAAAAATCATTTCATCCAAATCTTTGTTATCTAATTCTGTAGTGCCACCATGTAATTACAAATTCTTGTAAAAAATTAGAATCTTCCCAGTCTTTTTATCTATTGTAATTAACTATGTTTTCAGGTATAACAAATTATAAAAAGTAAAATGTAAACGAAAACATGACATTACTCTTTAAAATTTCCAATTCGAATATTTGTAGATATCTTTAAAATATCGTTTTATGTTTTTGATTTTTTTAATTGTATTTTTGTAGAACTCGAAAACTCTTTTGGAAATAAAAAATTATGTGAAGAGGATCGAATTTCTGAAGAGTGGGGGATGGCTATATTTTGAAAATATATTAATTTTCAATCCTCAGAAAGCTGGAGTACAATGTTATACGCATTGCATTTTGTTATTTTCAGGAAAGCTTCTCTTATCATATATGTTGAATTATTTATGATAAGAAATAACTGCATAGGAGTTCTGACAAGCATATTGCTTCAAATTTTTCATCATGTTTTTTGCAATTATCGCGAATTTTCTTTCTTCAAAAATGCGGGATAATAGAAATTGTTGAAAGTAGTTATAATAACAGACTCCACATTATAAAACACTATCAGTTAAAAAAATTGAGCAATAACTTGAAATTATCTAACATAGAAGTGAAGCCAGATAATCTTCTCCAAACATCAAGTAGTGATAAGTGAATATTTTTTTCGTAATTAGGCAATCTTTGCTTGTTTTCCTCCGCTCTTTTTGAACGTTAAAAAAGGCAAATAATTTTCTAATTTCTTCAGCCGAAAATTGTAGCTTTTATTTAATCCTATCAGAATTCTGATATTAATCAGTGTATTTAGTCCTTAAATTTTATGAGGATTGAAAATAATTTTTAAATAATGTGGAATGATAAAATTATTTATCCTTCCGCCGAAAATAGCGAATATTAAAAATAAGAGAATCATAACTGGGTAAAGTTTTTCCGACCCTAAACAAAGAATTTCTGTTATTTTTCCACCTTCTTGAAGCATTGGAAATAAAGACAGCATACTTGTATAGTTTTAGCTGAATTTGGTTATAAAAAATAATACATTTTTTCGACTTTCCCAGTTTTTTTTTCTAGATTGCAATATATATTCTAATGAAGCTTATTTTAATATCTAAAAATAAAATAAATATTATGATGATAGAGATTAAAATACGACTAAAAGATTAATAATTTTAGTTCTTCTGAGCATTCATCTATTAATTTTAATAATGATAACTTGAATAATAATTTCTTGAGGAGAATTCATCTTTTTAGGCTTAAAATTCAATCATTTTGTTGAAAATTTATTTACTTTGTTGAAAATTCAAGTATTTTGTTAGAAAGTCATCATGTATTGTAGAAAGGTTATTTCGTTTTGTTTAATATAAATAACATAATTTTAGGATTTTTAATTTATATCTGAAATATTTTTTTATTGCGTTTGGAAAAAATTTTATATTAAAAATATTAGCGGGCCTATAATCTTAATTTCAGTATGACCCCCAATTAAAATTTTTTTAATTTATTGTATTTTTTTCCTGAAAAAAATTTGAATTCCTGCTTATAATAATGTATACTTTAAATCAATATTTCTTAATATAATTTTTCAAGACTATATTTTCAACTGCATTGTCTAATTCGTAATTTTGTGACCCTGAAATAAAATTCAAACATCATAATAAATATTTAATTATATCAGCGTTTTTTTTAGTTTTTCATACAACTTGTTAACGACTAATTGGAGAAACTCGCCTGTACTTTGTAAAAGGAATTATTTTTAGCTCTTAAAATAATTCTTAATAAAAAAAAAAATTATATTCTGTAACAAAAAGCGGTTAAATAAATCAAATATATAGTGTTTTTTCAAGTGTCGAAGAATTCTTTCAACTACATGACTATAAATTTATTCCGAAAAAATCTGCAATAAAATTCAGGTAGAACAATATTTTAAAACTCGCGCGCTTTTTATCAGCGCCATCTGTTGATGGGTGCAGTCACTAACTCGCTGACGAAGATACTGGCAGTGCTCCCAATTTGGCTCCCCGACCGCACTGCGCATGCGTCGCACCAGCAGCCTCATTGGATTTTGATCGCGGGCTTATTTGATGTGATAAATATTAGGAATGATTTAAAATTTACATTGGTGAAAAAAAGTATTCCTTACTTTGAATTTAAAATCAATAATTCATTTGTGAAGAGTACAAATAAATAATCATTACAC
>JAABKJ010014521.1:0-10094 GCA_011634705.1 Andricus grossulariae
ATAAAGATCTCCTCATGGAGATCCCCGTAGAGAAACGCGGTTTTGATGTCGAACTGCATCAATTCGAGGTCCAAATGTGTGAGGAGTGCGAGAAAAAGCCGAAGGGAATCCTCACACAGATTCGAGCTTTATGTTTTACTGGGTTGCCTCTTTTATCTCGGAGAACTTTAAAAACCCACTTGGAATCAATAAGTTTCATTTCAGGAGTTCGAGGAACGAATTCCCACGTGCGATTTTCGCGATGCGAGTCGGTCGCTGCCTCAATTGCCTGTTATCCATTCGCTGGATTCGGACCCGCTGACATCTTCTTCGTACGAAAGCGACGGATATTTCGCCACGTTCGCTTGATATCGCTTTGTTGTTTGGAGTCTGTTTCTTTCGCGAAGTTGATACTGGCCTCGCATATTTTTTGGCTGCTCTTGTGTCGCACTTATTTCCGCCTCTGCTCCGTTTTCATTCTCGCTGTCCCGTGGCCTCTCCTCGACGTCACCCCTAGAATCTGCGTCGTCGTCGCCGTCGATAGAAACCGACTCGTTTCTATTTGTATCTTCAGTACACGACAGGACGAAACCATCATCAAAACACTTCGATGAAAAAGTGACACTAGCTGTTTTGTATATACAGTACACCCAAAAACTCGGAGATGGTCAACTTTGGGTTTCTCACCGTTCCACAACTCGAATGGTGTTTTCTCTGGATGAGATCTAAATACGATTGGTTTATAGGTACACGGCTGTGTTGACGGCTTCGGCCCAAAGAAAAATCGGAAGATCCTTGGCTTTCATAATCGTTCTTGCTGCCTTTACAATGGTTCGATTTGCTCTCTCGGATTTTCCGTTCTGTTCAGGCGTGTACAGAGCTGAATTTGTCATCTCAACGCCTGTCTGCGCGAGGTAACTTTTAAATTCGGCGTTCAGATATTTTAGCCCGTTATCATTCCGCAGAACTTTTACTCAACGATCAAATTTGTTTTTAATTTGTATCGCAAATTCACGATATTTCTCGACAACTTGATCTTTCGATCGCACGAAGCATACGGTTTTATATCTGGAGGCGTGATCCACGAAGATAATAAAGTATCTTGCACCGGCCAAAGATTCGACCGACATTGGCCCGCATACATCAGTATGAAAACCCTCACCGACACGCCTTTGTTTACGTTTAACCGGTTTTTGACAAGGAAGACGATGCGCCTTACCAAATTGACTTGGCTAACAGAAGAAATTCTCCGTAACGGTTACCTTGATTCCGTCAACGAAACCGTCAGAAATCGTTCTTCTGATGGCGTTCTTTCCAGCGTAGCCGAAACGCTCGTGCCATAGTTTAAGATCAGCCGACGACTCACTCACGCTTATCTCGGTTGCGCAGTTTCCTTGAGCGAGTGACACCGCGAGAAACATACCATGAATCGCTTTCGCCTGTTTGACACCTTCAGCGACCACTTTTCCGCATCTTGAAATCACTACGTGATTTTCGGAGAAAGTCACATTAAAACCTCGCGCCACGCACACTCCGACCGAAAATATTTTTTTTCAAAATTTTGGGACGTACAGCACATTTTTTATCGTCGCACAAGTCTACTTGTTCTTTACGAATTTCTGGATTTTTATAGTTCCCGAGCCGCGCACTTCACATGCACCATTGTCGCCAAGCATGACATACTCACCAGAGGCAGCGAAGAAATCTGTGAACCATTCACGCCTGAAAGAAATGTGCCTAGAGGCACCACTGTCGAGAAGCCACACGTCACTAATATCCGTCTTGTAGAAACGCTCGACTAAGTGACGCAAATTTTCTTCTTTTACGTCGGTAGTGACGAACGCACAATCGTCCCATTGACCCTTCCTCTCGTCATTTTTCTCCTCTGCTTTATTTTTCTTCTTATTTGGACATTTCCAGGCATGATGACCTTTTTTGTGGCACGAAAAACACTCGATGTTTGCCCAATCTTTTGCTTCTTTCTTCTCGAACTTCTTCGCGTCATGTGTTGCTGTTGCAAAAGCCGATATCGCGCCGTCATCTGCCAGTGATCTCGTTTCTTCTTTCAGCAATCATTCCTGAAGATTCTCTAGTGTTTGCCGCTTGGGTTCGACGCTGTCCCATGTAGTCTTCAGGGCGTTGAATCTGGAAGGCAGGCTGGCCAAAATTTGAGCCATTACCGTTACGTTGGAAACTGCCTCACCGACGTCACTCAGCTGTGCGGCCATGTTTTGCACTTTCGATACGTGCTGAGTTATCGTATCGTTCGACTCCATTTTGTATTCATGGAAGCGCTGCATCATGATGAGTTTTTTGGTCTCTGATTTCTGCTCATGTATCAGAGCCAACTTTGTCCGCATCTCGTCGCTCGACTTGCATGTCGGGACGCTTTCGACATGAGCAGGGTCCATCGTCGACGAGATGAAATACATTGCTTTTGCATCCTCTTTCTTCCAGCTCTTTAACGTATTATCAATTACCTCGGGTTTCACTCGCATTCCATCGACAACATCGTCGATTCCGTGCGCGACGAGAATCGCTCTCACTTGAAACTTCCATATTTGGTAGTTCAATCACACCTCACGCTAACTTATGTATTACGCCATGCACGCGTACTAACTATTCATTTACCAGCTTTACTTTTTCGTTATACACCAATCCAACGACGCACTGGGACCATAACCTAATGAAACAATTTGGTGCAGAAAGAAATTAAAAGAGAGACGTTCTTTAAAAGCTGTTTATTTCACGAAGGCAAACAAAAGACTAACTGATTACAAGTTTTAATATATACAAGATTCAGTTGCGCATTAGTCGCGCATGCGATTTACACATACAAAAAAGGCGCGAAGATTTGAAAAGCACAATTCACAACAGAACAAAATTGCATCTGTTATGACTTTGCAACTAGAGAAAATGCCTAATAATTTATAACACGATTTATACAAAACCTATTTGTAAATATGATAATAAATCTATAATATGAAGTTCATTTTTAATTGAAGTAAATTTATTTACTTTTCAAAATTATTAAAATTAAGACAGCACTTTATCACCAAAATTAAATTCCCAATCTCTACCTCAGTCATGAAATTGATAATTTTTCAAATTGCATTTTTTGATCTCTTCCGGTGTTATTCCAAAGTTTAAACTATCGTCTTGTTATGTTAACGTTATTCGATATATATAAATATATTTAGTACCTGAAAATTGAAGTATGCAAGTAAAAATGGTTTTTCTTTGGTTGAAAATGAATTTATTTAAATAGAACCTTATAGATTCCATTTTTGGTTCAAAGTTGATATTTTTTAGTTGAAAATTCGACTACTTGCTTGCAAGATAACCTTTTTTGTTTAAAACGAACATACAATTTATTTGAAAGATGTTGTTACTAAAAATACCAATTTTCTATTGAAAACGCCAATGTAACATAAAACTGTTCAAAAATTATTATTTTTGTTTAAAATCGAATGATTTTTTAATAAAAATTTTAATTTTTGACGAAAATCACTTAAGACGAACAAAAATTGTTACATTTTGTTAATATTACTTTTTTAAACAAAAGCTATTGGATTTAAATCTAATGCTTTTTTTTTTAATACTAATTTTACGTAAAATACATCAAAATAACCTGAAGTTGTTGAAAAATTGTAAATATCAATTGAAATCTATTTTTTTTTTAAATACAATAATTTCCGACCAAAAATTACGCACAATGTTTTCTACGATTCTTTTATTAAAGGGTATTTATTATTCGTAGATTTAATTTTCAAAATTTCAAATTGAGGATACAAAACAGTTTTAAATAGTGAAAAGCCAATCAGGTTTTTAACAGCAATGATTGTGAGATGTATCGTTCCACCAGTTTTTTAGAATTTAATAATAAAGAAACCAATTAAATAATAATTGCTCCTAGTTTTTATTCAATTATGTTGCCAGCGATACAATATGACGAAAATCAAAGTGTATAGTAATTATTTGTTCATATATATATTTTTAAATGCCTAGTCACGATATCTCCCATAAATTTATGTCGAAAACATGATTGCTTGTGACACTGCGTAAACATGAAGTATAATCGCTGTTTTCAATTTGTTTTTCTATTAATAAAAATTACGAATTTTCTGCAAAACAGTTTAATTTTGCAAAAAATAGTTGAATTTTCCACTAAAGTGTTAAGTTTTCCAGTGAAAAATACAAATTTTCTACAAACCAGCTGAATTTGCAACCTCAGGATATGAATTTTCTACAAAAAAATTAATTTTCAACCACTCAGTCGAATGTTCAATAAAATAGTTAAATTTTCAGTTAAAAAAATTATTTTTAACAAAAAAGCTGAATTTTCGGGTAATATTATGAATCTTCTACCAAACAAATAAACTTTCAAGAAAGTATTTCAATTTTCGACCAAGCAGTGGGATTTTCAACCTAAAAAGATAAGAAATATTTTTATTTACCCAACAAAAACGAACTTTAATCAAAATACTTGAATCCTCAACTAAAAAAGATTAATTTTCAACCAAACATTTGAATTTTTAAACGAAAATTGATTTTCTAATGAAAAAGATGAATTTCCATGAAAATAAATAAATTTTTAAATAAATAGTTAAATTTTCTGCCAAATTGTTGAATTTTCGAACCAAAAATACATATTTTCTACAAAACCGGCAAATTTTCAACAAAAAAGCTTATTTCCAACCGAAATGGATCAATTTATATCCACAAAGTTGTATTTTTAACGAGACATGGTGAAATTTCTACAGAAACAGACGAATTTTCAACCAAAACATTTTTTTAGCCAAGGAAGAAAAAGATGTAAATTAAATTGTCAATTTTTTTAAGTCAAAAATGAGAATTTTCAACAAAATAGTTGTTTAACCGAGTTTAACCGAGTCCGAGGCCTGTAATCATTGAACAAAAAAATCGTTAAAAATAATGTATAGTATTTATATAATGATTTAATAATAATTATTAATGCAAATTAGAAGGCATTATCTCCTGTGAATTGAAGAAAAATTGTTTATTCTTTAGTGAATGGATTGTTGCCGGATTTTGAAAAATTGTAGAAAAACTGAATTATTGGAAAAAATATATAGAAGTGTCAAAACGTTTCTAACAATTGAAAAATAATTTAAATCTTGAGAAGATTTCAACGAATTCAAAACAAAATGTAGATTTCTAAAGATTTCGAAAAAAAAGTTTACGGAGAATTTTGAAAGGTTTCAAGAAAATAAACAATTTTCTTAAAATTTTTGGGAAAACTGCAAATCATTTATTGTTTTGGAAAATTCATTTCATGAGAAAAATGAGAAAGATTTTAGAACAATTTAGGATTTGAAAGATAATCAAAAAGTTCGATTAAAGATTTTGAAATTAAAATTTAAAAATTTTTGACGGATATTTAAAATGATTTTCAAATATTTGAAAAGATGTCCGTATTGTAAAAAAATAAGTTGAAATTTTTTTTATCTTACAGAATCATACAATTATTTTATGAAGCTTTCGAATTATTTTAGAAGATATTTAGAAGGTTTAGAAGTTATCTGAAGATTCTGAAGGATCTGGAATCTTTAATCGATAATTACAATTTTCAAAGATTAAGGGATCGCGGGATTTGAATGATTTGATCCCCTCGAAAAAGAGGAATTCTTTGGAAATCTTGTTCAAAGGCACTACAAAATGAAATAATCAATGATTTAGAATCACGAAAATCAGATCAAGATTTGCAAGATTTCGGTATACCTATGTTTCAGTGACTAAAAAACAGTTGAAAAACAAATGAAAAAACTCACCAAGGATCTCGGTAATCTTATAACTCTTGAAAAATCTTCATGAATTCAAAGATTTAGGAGTCGCGGAATTTAAATGATTTTAAAAGTGCATAAACTTAATGTTAAACTCATGTACTATGATGATCATTATTACATCATTGACAAAAATAAAATTTGGTAATGTTGTACACAACTAATTATTAAACTACAGACCTAAATTATGATTTATTTTTCTTATCCCTTTAACAATTGGTTATTATTATTCTTCTTATTATTATCTTATTTTTTGTTTAAATTTTTTCTCGGGTTTCATCAAAAGACGAATTTTCAAGAAAATAGTTAAATTTCTTACCAAAAAGGTGAACTTTTCTATCAAATAGTTGAAATTGCCACTGAAAGAGCAATTTTCAACCCAAAATGTTCTAGATAAATTTTAAATTAAGAAAATGAATTTACAAAAAAATACATCTGTTAAAAAAAAGACATTAATTTTCACCTTAAATAATGAATCTTTAACAACAAAAATTAATACATCTTGGAAAGAGTGGTTCTATTTACCTGCAAAAAAAGCATGTGTACTACAAAATGTTTCTTAATATCTTCTGACGTTATTAAAAGTTTCATGATTCTTTTATTTTAATTTTTATTTACTCTATATACGAAGATTCAAGATACAAAAAAAGTGATGAATTTGAATTTAGAAAATTTCCAATCTCTTTCGAAGGTGTATTTTTCATAATTTTTTCATTTCTGCGTGGGAGTGCATTTACGGAAATATTCATGTAAGTTTTTTCTTTAATACATACATTTGAAAATAAATACATTTAAAAATCCAAACTTTTAAATTTGAGTTGCAAAATTGAAACTTATGAAAGGGAAAAATTGAAAATTCAGTGTTCAATATGAAAATTCAGAACGCAAAAATTGTAAAATCTTGAAATCTTCCAATGAAGTATTTTTCAATTCTAAATTATTTATTATTTAATTCTTAAACTAAAAGTCAAACAATGTGATGCTTTGATGCCGTTTAGGGAGCATAAAATATACTTAGACTTGTCTCCAATTGGTATATTACTAAAAAAATGTTTTCTAATTTCTTCTGGCGTTATTAAAATTAAAATAAAAGATTTCCCAATCTCTACCCAACGTAAAAGTTTGAAAATTTTTGTAATCGCTCCTTATTTATCGTTTTTTTTTTAAATTCAGTATATGATAAAATTATATACCTCTTAAGAAAATACCAGAAAAAATCATTGTTTTAAATGAAAATGTAAAATATATTTAGTAGTTGATAATTTAAGTATTAGCTGAAAATGTTTTTTTGTTTGTTAAGACCTAATTCTTCTAACTGAAACCTTAACTATTCCATTTTTGGTTGAAACTTGATCTTTTTCAGATAATAGTTCGACTAATTGGTTGACAGTTGAACTATTTTGTTGAAAAAAAATATAATTTTCAAAAAAATAAACAAATTTCTTAAGATTCCTAGGGAAATTATAAATTATTTTTTTTTAAATGAATTTTAAGAGAAAAATAAGAAAGATTGTAGGAAATATTCAAATAATTTTTAAAATGATTCAAAATTTGAAAGGATTAAAATTTTTTTTAACAAAATGTAGATTTTTAAATATTTTGAAAGAAAAGTTTTTTAAAGATTTTGTAATCTATGCTGAAAATGAAAAAAAATTCTTTTGATTCCTTGGAAAATTTACAATGATTTCACATAATTTTACGTAATAATAAATCTCTTAAAATTAATTTGTGAAAATAAGAAATTATTTTGAATTTTTCCTGGAATCTTAGAAAAAAATTTTATCGTCACAAATCCTATGAGAATTCTTAAAAGCCATAAAAATCTTGAAAAATCTACATTTTGTTAAAAAATTGTTTGAAATATTTGTAAATTTTTTATTATTTTTTTAATTTGTTGAAAACTTCCAAGTATCTTCTAAATTTGTTATAGGCAAGTGGGCCTAAAATTGGTAACCGCTGACTGAGCAATTTAGTCACGTCATTTCCCAGCTTGAATTTCAAAGCAAAACTCAAGTGGGAAATTTTTCGCCCTGATCGTAAACATCCGTGTTTACAAAACGAGCTTGCTTTCTCCTATTTGAGTGAGTCATCGCAACGTGATAGAAGACCCATACGGATTTACCAATAGCGCTCCATCCCATTTGTCACGTAGCTCCAAAGCTGACGCGTCCGCCCGGCAGCTAACCGGCGGGTTTTTCCCAGCACGTGCTAACGCCATGAGCGAACGAGGGAAGGCCCGTTTAGTCATGTACGTCAGTGACGCTTCCTTTCCCCTCTCTCTCGCTCCAGCACAGGGGATCTCAACATGAAACATTTCTTTTAAACTCAATATTCTTCCTCCAAGAATATTATTATTAAAACAAACATTTTTCGGAAGCAATCTTTTCTCAATTATTTAGTTTAAGCCTCTGCTTATTAATTTTCAACGTTGATATAAACATGTATTGAATTAACAGGCTATTTTTCCAATATTCTCATTTTTACATATTTTAACGATTTTTCAACGTAGGATAAGACTTTAGTACACTAGGATTCTTTTCCCAAAATGTTAATTAAAAATATTAATTGTAACTATTTTTAGTTTTAATTGAAAATTTGTAAAATGACATGTAAATAGCGCAAGGCGCGCGAGTTCGACGGAAGGCGGCACGGAGTGCGGTGTTCCCACCGCTCCGTTGCGACTCCAGTTTCGGAAGTCTCGGCCAATCAGCGGGCCAGCAGCCGCTCCCTTCTTTGCTCGAGCTCTCGCCCCTCTCACCCATATAAGCCGGTGCACGAGCAGATCTCGTCACTTGGCCTTGCGTTCTCCCCTGACTAGTTATAGGACGTTGCTCGACGTGAGCTCCGCTATCAAGCTAGCCAGATCCACGGGAAATTTTAGCATTCAGCCAAATATAACTCTTAAATCAATTGCAGGTTCTTATTCTGCATCCTTCTCTCTCACTCCTTATATAACCTCCTCCACTTTTCTTTTCGCGTTCTGCCTTCGTGGCCCCGTACCCTTTCTCTTTCTCTTCGACTGGTCTGCCTTCGTGGCTCCTTACGCATTTTTTCTATATCTCTCCTTTTCCGCGGTCTGCTTTCGTGACTTCGCACTCTCCCTCTCTCTCTTTCTCTTCGTATGGTCTGCCTTCGTGGCTCCATACGCACTATTTCTCTCTCTCTCTCTCTCTCCTTTTTCCGCGGTCTGCTTTCGTGGCTTCGCACTCACTCGTGTGGTCTTCCTTCGTGGCTCCATACGCCCTGTTTCTCTCTCTCAGTACCATCTGCCTTCGTGGCCCCGTTGTCTTTCTCTTTCTCTGAGCGGTTTGCGTTCGTGGCTCGACTCCCTTTCTTCCTCTTTCTATCTTCTCTTACCCAGTCCTTTCTTCGAGCCGTATGACGGGTAGGAGAACCCGTCGCTCCCGTCCCAGTAAAGGCACCCTGGATCGCCGCACCCGGGATGCTCTTCTCCTCCCCACTAGTCGAGCTTCTTCCAATCCGGTCGTATCCGCACCTTTCCCTCCTCCTCCGACGGCACCCTCTTTCTCTTTCTCCTCCACTACCTTTTCCCCTGCTCAATGAGGTAAAAAAAGGGGCTCTCCGGATCCAACACGTGGTGCTCCTCCGCCTTCCAGCTGGAACGGTGGCCCACCAAACAACATTGTCTGTCGGTGCCCCTCTGAGTGACCCCGGACCAAGAGCGATCGTCACCGCTCCATGACGTCACGTGGCCTGACTCGCGCCTGCTTAGCATCCGTCTGGTGCCCCTGCGGATTCTCTTCACCTTCTATGGATAGCTTCCAGGCATACAGATATATCCTCTCGTGGAGCGGTGAGAATCTACCAGACACGGTCAACCAGCAGGATACACGAGAAGGAGTCGATGACGCACCTTGACGCGTACTCAATTCGAATTTTTCCCAACATTTTTTATACAATTCTCAAAATTAAAAAATTGCCTT
Source organism: Andricus grossulariae (assembly GCA_011634705.1). Classification (NCBI taxonomy): domain Eukaryota; kingdom Metazoa; phylum Arthropoda; class Insecta; order Hymenoptera; family Cynipidae; genus Andricus; species Andricus grossulariae. Next base: position 9,728 of record JAABKJ010014521.1, read on the forward strand.
AGAATCCTCGAATTTTTTTTAAAATTTTAATAATGTTTTGAAATATTTTAAAATCGGTTTAAATATTCTTCAAAAATTAATTGTCCAAAATAAAAAATCATTGGAAATTTTTCTAGGAATTTTGGGGAAATTTTTCAATATCTTATAACATTTCAAAATTCTCAAAAAGCTTCGTTTTTCAAAATATACGAAAATAATTATTTGCCATGACTTAAAATACTTTAACATTTGTTTAACATAATTTGATTAACATATTTTTTCCTCAATATTGAAAAAGCATGTACATTGAGAAGGTTAGGAATCTTTATTAAAGTTTTTTAATTTTTTTACTTCCAATTTTTTCGTCAATTACACCGAGAAAAGTACA
>JAABKJ010014522.1:0-10093 GCA_011634705.1 Andricus grossulariae
GTCCGAGTTAAGAAGTGATTCGTCGTACGGTGGAGAGTCATTGTTGTAACGTCAGTCCCACCAAAACTTCTGTTACAAGGTAGGGGGGGGGGGCAGGGAAAGGAAACCAAGAGTCGCAATTGGTTGATGTTTTATACTGTGAAGGTCACCAGTCTTCAGTAGCGTTGTAACAGATAGGAGGTCAAATGTTCCCATCTGTCAATTCCTGGCCTATTTCTAGGCAGGGAACCAAAAACATTTTTTTTTCTTTTTCTAATTGCACTATTAAATTAATCCTTGAAAACTGTCAAAAAGTCCTGAAAATGCCATAATTTTTATTACAGGAAAAGAAAAGCTTTGAAACTTCCTTCAAACCATTAAAATCAATCGAAAAATCCCTCGAATTCAAAAAGAATATCAATGTCAAATTCAAATCACTATAAATTAATTAGAAAAATATTTGAATATTATCATAAAATTCAGTGAAAACCATGAAATTAATCCCTGGAACCTGTTAAAAGTCCTAAGAATGCCATGATTTTTATAGGAGTAAAAAAAAGATTTGAAACTTCCTTCAAACCATTAACATCAATCGACTATTCCCTCGAATTCAACAAGAATATCAATTTCAAATTCAAATCACTATAAATTAATTAGAAAAATATTCCAATATTATTATACAATTCAGTAAAAACCATTAAATTAATCCCTGGAACCTGTCAAAAAGATATAAAAATGCCATCATTTTTATGAAAGGAGAAGAAAAGCTTTGAAACTTCCTTGAAACCATTAAAATCGATCGAGTATTGCCTCGAAATCAAAAAGAATAACCATTTCAAATTCAAATAAATATAAATGAATTAGAAACATATTCCAACATTATTATAAGATTCAGAGAAAACTATTGATTTGATCCCTGGAACCTGTCAAAAAATCCTAAAAATGCCATAATTTGTATGCAAGGAAAAGAAAAGCTTTAAAACTCCCTTCAAACCATTAAATCAATCCAGAATTCCCTCGAATTTAAAAAGACTAACAATTTCAAATTCGAATCACTGCAAATCGATTAGAAAAATATTCGAACATTATTTTAAAATTCAGTAAAAACCATTAAAATAATCCACGGAACCTGTCAAAAAGTCCTAAAACTGCCATGATTTTTATAGGAGGATAAAAAGCTTCGAAACTTCCTACAAACCATTAAAATCAATCCAGAATTCCCTCGAATTTAAAAAGACTAACAATTTCAAATTCGAATCACTACAAATCGATTAGAAAAATATTCGAACATTATCATAAAATTCAGTGAAAACCATATAAATAATCCACGGAACCTGTCAAAAAGTCCTAAAAATGCCATGATTTTTATAGGAGGATAAAAAGCTTCGTAACTTCCTTCAAACCATTAAAATTATTTGCGAATTCCCTCGAATTCAAAAAGAATAACAATTTCAAATTCAAATCACTATAAATTGATTAGAAAAATATTTGAACATTATTATAAAATTCAGTGCAAACCAATTAATTAATATCTGGAACCTGTCAAAAAGTCCAAAAATGCCATGATTTTTATGAAGGAAAAATAAAAGCTTTGAAACTTCCTTCAAACCATTGAAATCAATCGAGAATTCCCTCGAATGCAAAAAGAATAACAATTTCAAATTCAAACCTCTACAAATTGATTAGAAAGATATTTGAACATTATCATAAAATTCAGTGAAAAGCATTAAATTAATTCCTGGAACCTGTCGAAAAACCCCTAAAAATGTCATAATTTTTATAGGAGGAAAAAAAGCTCTAAAACTTCCTTCAAAACATTCAAATCAATCGAGAATACCATAGAATTCAAATAGAATAACAATTTCAAATTCAAACCACTATAAACTGATTAGAAAAATATTCGAACATTATTATAAAATTCAGTGAAAAGCATTAAATTAATCACTGAAACCTGTTAACAAGTCCGAAAAATGCCATGATTTTTATAGTAGGACAACAAGCTTTGAAACTTCCTACAAAACAATTGAAATCAATCAAGAATTCCCTCGAATTCAAGAAGAACAACAATTTAAAATTCAAATCACTATAAATTAATTGGAAAAATATTCGAACATTATTATAAAATTCAGTGAAAACCATTAAATTAATCCCTGGCACCTGTTAAAAAGTCCTCAAAATTCCATGATTTTTATAGGAGGAAAAATAAGCTTTGGAAATACCTTCAAACGATTAAAATCAATCGAGTGTTGCCACGAATTCAAAAAGAATAACAATTTCAAATTCAAATCACTACAAATTAATTAGAAAAATATTCCAACATTATTATAAAATTCAGTGAAAACCATTCAATTAGTCCCTGTAACCTGTCAAAAAGTCTTAAAAATGCCATAATTTTCATTAAAGGAAAAGAAAAGCTTTGAAACTTCCTTCAAACCAATAAAATCAATCGAGAATTCCCTCGAATTCAAAAAGAATAACAATTTTAAATTCAAATCACTATAAATTGATCAGAAAAATATTTGAACATTATTGTAAAATTCAGTGAAAACCATTAAATGAATCCCTTTCTTTCTTAATTAATTAATTAATTCAATTCAAAGAACTAAAATCAATTCAGAAATATAAATTGGTATAATCTACTAATCTGGCAAAGTAGACTCCAACATTTTCTATTTTCTTTCCGATTTGCAGGTTACACTGTTACAAATAATCAAACTTTAGCATTTTATGTTTTGTTTCCTTCCCAAATTCTGGGAGACTCAACCATCCTCTTCTCAAGCACGTCCGCGACTGATTTTGAGAATAAATTATAAACATTTGTCGAAGATCAGTTTACAATAATGTCTTTTTTTTCAAGTCAACTGTTGGAAATATTGAGTGCTTTAAGTGGACCTCTCGCAGATATTCTCGCAAATGTAAAAAGAGAAAGAATTCCTGAAATACTGTGGATTTCTTGATTTGTTCTTAGTAAATTAATTAGAAAAATATTCGAACATTATTATAGAATTCAGTGAAAACCATTAAATTAATCCCTGGAAGCTTTCAAAAAGTCCTAAAAATGCCATGATTTCTATAAGAGGAAAAAAAAGCTTTGAAACTTCCTTCAAACCAGCAAAATCAACCGAGAATTCTCTTGAGTCCAAAAAGAATAACAATTTCAAATACAAATAATTATAAATTAATTAGAAAAATATTCCAATATTATTATGAAATTCAGTGAAAACCATTAAATTAATCCCTGGAACCTGTTCAAAAGTCCTAAAAATGCCATGATTTTTATAAGAGGAAAAAAAGCTTAGAAGCTTCCTTCAAACCATTAAAATCAATCAAGAATTCCCTCGAATTCAACAAGAATAACAATTTCAAATTCAAATCACTATGAATTGATTAGAAAAATATTCGAACATTATAATAAAATTCAGTGAAAAGCATTAAATCAATCCCTGAAACCTGCTAAATTGTCCAAAAAATGCCACGATTTTTATAAGAGGAAACAAAAGCTTTGAAACTTCCTTCAAACCATTAAAATCAATCGAGTATTCCCTCAAATTCAAAAAGAATTCCAATTTCAAATTCAAATCACTATAAATTAATTATAAAAATATTCGAACATTATTATAAAATTCAGTGATAACCATTAAATTACTCCCTTTCTTAATTAATGAATTAATTCCATTCAAAGTAGTAAAATCAATTCAGAAACATAAATTGGTATAATCTACTCATCTGGCAAAGTAGAGTCGAACATTTGCTATTTTCTTGCCGATTTTCAGGTTACACTGTTACAAATAATCAAACTTTAGCATTTTATGTTTTGTTTCCTTCCCAAATTCTGGGAGGCCCGACCATCCTCTTCTCAAGCACACCCGCGACTGATTTTGAGAATAAAGGATAACCATGTGTCAAAAGTCAGTTCACAATAACGGCATTTTTTTCAAGTTAACTGTTGGAAATATTGAGTGCTTTAAGTGGACCTCTCTGTGATATTTTCGCAAATGTAAAAAGAGAAAGAATTCCTGAAATACTGTGGAGGTCTTGATTTGTTCTGAGTATATTAATTAGAAAAATATTCGAACATTATTATAGAATTCAGTGAAAACCATTGAATTAATCCCTGGAACCTTCCAAAAAGTCCTAAAAATGCCATGATTTCTATAAAAGGGAAAAAAAGGTTTGAAACTGCCTTCAAACCATTAAAATCAATTGAGAATTCCCTCGAATTAAAAAAAATAACAATTTCAAATACAAATCATTATAAATTAATTAGAAAAATATTTGAACGTTAGTATAAAATTCAGTGAAAACCATTAAATTAATCCCTGGAACCTTTTAAAAAGTCCTAAAGATGCCATGATTTTTATAAGAGCAAAAAAAAGCTTTGAAACTTCCTTCAAACCATTGAAATCAATCGAGAATCCCCTCGAATTCGAAAGAATAACAATTTCAAATACAAATGATTATAAATAAATTAAATTAATCCCTGGACCCTTTTAAAATACTAAAAATGCCATGATTTTTATAAGAGGAAAAAGGCTTTGAAACTTCCTTCAAACTTATAGAATCAATCGAGTATTTCCTCGAATTCAAAAAGAAGGACAATTTCAAATTCAAATCATTATATATTGATTAGAAAAATATTCGAACTTTATTATAAAATTCAGTGAGAACCATGAAATTATTCCCTGGAACCTATGAAAAGGTCCTAAGAATGCCATGATTTATATAAGAGGAAAAAAAGGCTTTGAAACTTCCTTGAAACCATTAAAATCAATCGAGAATTCCCTCGAATTCAAAAAGAATAACAATTTCAAACTCAAATCACTATGAATTAATTTGAAAAATATTCAAACATTATTATAAAAATCAATGAAAACCATTAAATTAATCCCTGGAACCTGTTCAAAAGTCCTACAAATGCCATGATTTTTATAAGAAGAAAAAAAAGCTTTGAAAATTCCTTCAAACCATTAAAATCAATCAAATATTCCCTCAAATTCAAAAAGAATTACAATTTCAAATTCAAATCACTATAAGTAATTATAAAAATATTCTAACATTATTATAAAATTCAGTGATGACCATTAAATTAATCCCTTTGTTAATTAATGAATTAATTCCATTCAAAGTACTAAAATCAATTCAGAAACTGGTATAATCTACTCATCTGGCAAAGTAGAGTCCAATATTTTTTATTTTCTTTCCGATTTTCAGGTTACACTGTTACAAATGATCAAACTTTAGCATTTTATGTTTTGTTTCTTTCCCAAATTCTGGGAGACCCGACCATCCTCTTCTCAAGCACGCCCGCGACTGATTTTGAGAATAAAGGGTAACCATGTGTCGAAGGTCAGTTTACAATAACGTCGTTTTTTTTTCAAGTTAACTGTTGAAAATATTGAGTGCTTTGAGTGGACCTCTCTGAGATATTCTCGCAAATGTAAAAAGATAAAGAATTCCTGAAATACTGTGGAGGTCTTGATTTTGTCTGAGTAAATTTATTAGAAAAATATTCGAACATTATTATAGAATTCAGTGAGAACCATTAAATTAATCCCTGGAACCTTTGAAAAAGTCTTAAAAATGGCATGATTTTTATAAGAAGAAAAAAAGCTTTGAAACTTCCTTTAAACCATTAAAATCAATCGAGAATTCCCTCGAATTCAAAAAGAATTACAATTCCAAATTCAATCACTATAAGCAATTATAAAAATATTCGAAAATTATTATAAAATTCAGTGATAACCATTAAATTAATCTCTGGAACCTGTTCAAAAGCCCTAAAAATGCCATGATTTTTATAAGAGGAAAAAAAAGCTTTGAAACTTCCTTCAAACCTATAAAATCAGTCGAGTATTCTCTGGAATTCAAAAAGAATAACAATTTCAAATTTAAATCACTATAAATTGATTAGAAAAATATTCGAACATTATTATAAAATTCAGTGAGAACCATTAAATTAATCTCTGGAACCTTTGAAAAAGTCTTAAAAATTCCATGATTTTTATAAGAGCAAAGAAAAGCTTTGAAACTTTCTTCAAACTATTAAAATCAATCAAGAATTCCCTCGAATTCAAAAAGAATATCAATTTCAAATACATATAACTATAAATTAATTAGAAAAATGTTCGAACATTATTATAGAATTCAGTGAAAACCATTAAATTATTCCCTGGAACCTATTAAAAAGTCCTAAAAATGCCATGATTTTTATAAGAAGAAAAAAAGCTTTGAAACTTCCTTCAAACCATTAAAATCAATCGAGAAGTCAATACCAATCGATCGATCTCACTTTAACTTTACATAAATATAGAAAATAAGGTGTCTATATGCTGATTTTCAGGGTGAAGGGATGAATAATCATACTGTGGGGTTAGATTTGAATTTATAGAAAAATTGATTCTTTTTAACATTCAGAAAAGGGAGAGATTAAATATACCTACATACCTGTAACATAAATAAATAAAATATTAAAATTCATGCAGCTACTTGGCGGAATTTTTTCACGCGTATTATTTTTTTTGTTAATATAACATAATATAAAAAAAGAAAAGTCTAAAATTACATAAATGAATAATTAATTTTCAGGATTATTCAAAAAGTATTATCAGCTCCTAAAGTACACAATTTATTATTTTATTGATGAATGGTCCAGGACTGGACCAATGCTGGGTCAAAGTTTGGTACACCTAAACCAGGATTAGTTTCTTCTTTCATGCAGTATATTTTTATAACCTAATGTACATAAAAAGCTGCACACTTTTAGATTAAACAAAAATTATATGTTTTCAATTTTCAAAAATGGGCCACTTCCTTAATTTATTCATTCAGGTTCAGGCATCTCCTACTTTATAAAAGCCTACATCTAAATTCTCTAAATTCGTAACTAGTTTTCCATAAGAATCTTCGTAATGATCTCTCTATGTGGGTAAGTTAATTCCGTAAGAAGAATGTGTGAGTAAGAAATTAATTATAGTATTTATATTTAAACTAATTATGCAAATTATAGTTTTACTTTACAAAAAAGATTTATACAGTAAAGAAACAAAGTAAAAATCAGTCCAAAATGTGGAGCACTTGTATTTAACGTAAAAGATTATTAATCATAAAAGTTGATCAAATTTTTTAAGTTTTTACTTATTCCAATGTTTCTTCATATACTTGTATAGAAGTTAGATAACAAAAAAATGAATAATATCAATAAATTCGGAAAGAACCATTTTTTAAAATTGTTTTCGGGCTAATTTTGAAGATGATTTTCTGCACGTCTGTAAGAATACTGTTCTATTAATTTGTTCAGTTATGAAAACCTGACTTTATACTAATATTGATAGGTTCCTTAAAATAAGTTCAGGTTTTGATTGCACCGAAGGAAAACTTCCAGAAATATCTTATCAAGTCACTAAAATAATGCAGAAAATTATCTTTAAAACAAATCCAAAGAGATTAAAACATATTAAATGCTTTTTGATTTATTAACATTTTTCGGAAACATTAAAATTTGTATTTTTTTAAATAACTTATAATAAAATGAATATACTGCTCGCAATTTAAGACCAGAGGCATATAATTTTATCAGGTTTCGTGTTGTAATTGGAAGTATATTTAGGGTTGAATATTTTCTAAACTTTGAGGTTCGCTATGTCTGTTATAATAAATTTAAAATGAGAAATTAAAAATGATATATTCAAAGATAAACAAATTTAAATTGAATTATTTTAGATAAAATAAGCCTCGAATCAGTAAAATTTCAGTGCTGAATGCAAACTTAAAAATTGTCATTGTTTAATTTTTTTTAATTTTTAATTTATAAGTGACATTTATGAATTTGAATGTTTGAATAACAATGTACAATTTTTTAATTGTAGTGTTTCAATCTAAAACTGTTTAAAAATGATATAATTTTGAACACTTGGTGGACATGGTAAAACTGTAGAAATTGATGGAAGCACGTTCGGGGAAATGAAAATGTAGCCGAGGGAGAAAAAGGAAAACGAGGAGGGTGGTGGCAGGCTTTGGCAGTGAGTCGAAAAAGTGTTTTTTTTTTTGCAACAGCAAGCAGTCGGGATTGCATGCAATCATTCAAGAAAATGTTTCACCAGGTACACATGTAATAATGGATATTTGGAAAGGGCACATTGTCGTCCAAAAAGACTTTAAAAACATTTTTTATGAACAAAGGTTTTATTTCGTTTGGGAAATTTCTTCTTCTTGATTAGAGTACGTATCTTGAAAAGAAATTTAAATTTTTTTAGACATTGTTCAGTCTAATACGTAGCAATACAAAACGGAAGGTCAGTTGGGCCATCTAGATGTGCAGCCAGACTATATTGCAGGGTCAACTATAGGACAGTCCTTGAAGATGGCTAAAGCGACTGCCTCTGGAAGGTTGAAACAAGAGGTTCAAATCGATCATCTCAGAGTTTCGACTTGGTCATCTCGAACGGTCGACTCAAGCGTCATAGACAGTCGAATGGATCATCACAGAGGACGGAGTTGATTATTATAAAGGGTCGAATCGCTCATCATGGAGGGTCGATTTAGTCATATCAGATAGTCCACCTGATCTCCTCGGAAAGGTGACCTGGCTACCTTAGGGGGTCGATTTGATTACCCTACATTTTCTATATTTGTTGTCCTTTTCCTACTCATTCCAGTCTCTCTCTCTTAAAAGAGACTGGAAATTATAAAATTAAGTGGAACCTATAAAACATGAAAAGTTATATGAAATACATGAATTCTGAATGCATTTTTTATTCTTTGTGGAGAGTGAGGTGTATGAGACATCATTTGATATGCAAAAACAGTGCACATTGACAATATCTTTTTTGGAGCACGAGAGGCTGAGGACGCGGCACGGTGTCACACTGAATTGTAAGATTTCAAACATTGAAGTGCATTCAGAAACCAATATCCCACATCTCCTTACTTTCTGCATCGTCAATGAATGCTGAAATTTTTTTCACGTTATCAGTTTGAAACGACACGGACGACAAAATGGTAGCTGAACGTCCAGTTATGGCTTTATCCTAAATTCCTTGGAAGCATCAAATTTGACGTTGAAAATTCTTATGCACTTCACACTCGACGAATGTTCGAAATTTCGAGAAGGAGTTTAAAATTATGAAAAACATGTTTAAGTTCAATAAACAGCAAATGTGACGCTGATCGGCTCAATGACATTCACTAACTCCGAAAATGCTCTAGAGTCTAGAGACTAATCCGCGGTAGGGATTGGCGATACCGAATCAATACTTTAAGTATCGACTACAAAGTACTCGATACTTCGATTCTCGGTACCGATACTTAGAAAGTCGATGTATCGGAGTATCGATTCTTTTTACATTAGTATCCAATAGAAACTGTCACTGGTGGAAGTTGTGCGCTGATTGGTTAATTATATTTGAATTTCCATTACGTAGCGAATCAAATAATAATTTATAATTTCTTCCTTTATGAAAATGCACTTGATGCTTTCCCGATGATTCATTGTGATAAACTAAAAATTTAAAGCTTTTTTGGATTTCCATCGTGTGCAAAACTACGAATCTTGTCGACATCTTACGCCAATCCCAACTTCTCTCCTCAAACTTAACAAAACAAGAAAAAGAAGCAATTAAAGAACTCAACCAGAATGAAGATATCATAATATTGCCCGCAGACAAAGGCAACACAACGGTAATAATGAATAGAGAGTACTATAACCACAAAAGCATGAACCTTCTAACTGACGATACATATGAAAAACTGAAAAAAGACCCCACAAAAACAATAGTCAGCAAAACAAAAACCCTCCTAAAAGAGTCTAAACTTGACAGCCAAACAAAAACAACATTCCGCTCAGACCGATCGTCAGCGCAATAAACTCACCACCTTACAACCTAGCACGCTTTTTCGCCAAAGAACTGAATCCTTTTACAGGAAACTCTATCACGCACGTCAAAAACTCTTTTGACTTCATCAGAAATTACAACAGATTAACATTCAACCCCAACACATCCTAGTGAGTTTCGACATAGTATTCCCCTTTACGAAAATAAAATCTCTGATACAATCGATATTATTAAATCCTTTGCAAACTTTCCTTCCGATTACATACCTTTGATAGAACACTGTC
>JAABKJ010014523.1:0-10093 GCA_011634705.1 Andricus grossulariae
ACCCTAATGCCAATAAAAAATTCTTCACAACAATTTAAATAATTGGGTCAATTAAATCCGACATTTTTCAAAAAAACAGTAAAAATGTCACAGAACGACCTATAAGAGTCTCCATGATTTTTTTTAAGAAAAGTGATTTCACAAGGAATCATTGTATTAATATTTTTAAAAAATTAACAAGGGAGTAATTCACGAAAAATTGAATCAAAAAATTTTTTTTACTTTTTTCCAGTCAACATTTTTTTTCTATTGATTGTATTATATTCTTAAAATATGTTATTTCAAGTCTAACATGTTCAAATTTGATCGAAATCCAAAAAGCATTTCCAGAAATATCGATAATTCAAAAAAATGTAACTCTTAAATTCAACATGGCGTTACAACCGTAATTTTGAAAATTTTCGAAAATCCTTCAGAGCCGAAATTTCTCTTTTATAGCATTATAATTTCACGAAGTTTTATAAAAATCGAACAACCACATGCAGATCCTGATATTTCTGACGTGTACGGACCCAATATTAAGATCTTTGTTTTTCAGGGCGAGTTAAAGTGAAAATTTTAAGTAAGTTTTCTTAAAAATCGAGTTTTTTTTATTTTTCTTCAGAAACGGTAACTGATACAACTTTTCTACAATAAGAAAAAAGATGCAACATTTTATGCGTGGTTATTAAATCCGGAGCTTCAATAGGTAGATGCGCACAATGCTATGCGACAGGATTGTCAAATCTTCGTTCGACGGTCGCAACGGGAGAGCGAAGGTAAGAAAGGCTTGTCTGCAGGAAAGAGTTTTATATTCCACCCTGTGGGCACTCGTTATCGAAGATTTGATTCGTAGGTCAAACTAATCAGGTTTTTACACAAAAGGGTACAGTGAAAGTTGGATTGAATGAGTCCGGATTTACTGCGTTCCGAGAATTGATGTCGTGGCGGTTTCGTGGTGAGAGGGGAGCACGCGGGTACGAGGGAGTTTTGGAATTAATCTTAGATATACTACCACTGCACCTTCTAATTAGACCGAGGGCTGCGGCGAAGGCGTACAGGTTTTCCCTAAGGGAGATTCATAGAAATACCGTGTTCCTTGGCCTACATGATACACTAAAGAGCGTATTGACGGGGGGTGAAATTCTTTGCATGCACTCTGATAACATGCTGAATACTCGTTCATGAAGGCCTTCAAGGTGATCTTTGCAATAAGAGAGGATTGGCACGATGAACAGAGGAGAAGCGACTTATTTACAACGGGAGGACTCGCCTCATATACAGGCGGCTCTAAACAGTTCCTTGGCTCCGGAGCTGGTGTATTCGGGATGAAACCTAGTGCTGAAATAACAATAGCACTGGGCAAGTTCCCTATCGCATTTCAAGCTGAAATCGGATCCATTAAGGCCTACCTAGAGGAGATTCGTAAACTTGGGTTTGTTAGTCACCATACTTACATATGCTGAGGCAGCCTAGGTGCTCTGAAAGCTCTCCACTCGGAGAAGTTTACATCCAGGATTGTTTGGAGTTCCCGACAAGAGCTTCTCGAAGTGTTCCGTAGAAATTGTGGCGACCTGATCTGGGTTCTTGGATAGAAGAACATTGCATGTAACGAGAAAGCTGATACGGTTGCAAGAAGTGGGATTACGGATCTGAACCATACTGCGGAGCCTGGTAAGCTTCCGTTAAGCATTCCATTGAAAAGTGGCTCTTGTAGGAACAAATAAGGTGAAAATAGTGTTAGAAATGCTGACGAGCAACTGCCGTTTGGAGAAGTACCTGACTAACATGAAAATCAACAGTGGCCGTCTCTGTCGTAAATGCGGCCTTTGTGAGGAAACAGTATATCACATGGTCTGCGTATGAGATGTGCTAGTAAGTCTCAGAGAAAAGCATTTGAGAAACTATTTTTGTGAACCAGATGATTTCGTAGACATTCCCTATGTGGAAATAAACCCCACTCTCTGTTATGGGACTCAGATGGCCCGGCCCATTTGTAAAAATAATAATAATGAAAGTGTAATGGAATCGTCCAAATTTTCGATCTCTCTGTATGTCTTCCTGTATGTATGCTGCGCGGTTACTTGAACGTTGTAGCCACGCTAACTGTTACAGGATTCGCCGAATCGAATTACCTTTTGATATACTTTTTTAGAATCCCAAAATGAAGATCAAGTTCGCTAACCAGATATTTCCGGCCAAAATAAAAAAATTTAGAGCATTTTCAGAATTTGAAACAAAATTTTTTAAATAATTTTAGAAATTTTTAAATTCGATCAAAATTAAAAAAGTTATATGCTTTTTAGCATTTCGAAAATTTTCAAAAAATAGAAAAAACTTTTTTCTGATCGATTAAGAAATTGGAGTCGAAATTTTTACCAAATATCAAATATATTTCGAAACTATCTCGACGATATTTTTCGATTAGACCAACATTTAAAAAGTTAAATCATTTCCAAAATTATGCAATTTTTTCTTCAGAGATCCGTAAGTTTTAATCCTGATTTTTAGTATATTCCAACAAAATTTACAAATTATCTTGATGACATTTTTCGATTGGACACAAATTTAAAAAGTCTTAGATAATTAACAATCAAGTAGATTACCTATACTGGGATATTTTTAAAATACAGTGAAATGATTTTCAATAGCGTTTTCAAACTGACTATAAATTCTTGTAGAGTGAACTTAGAAATGAACTTTGAATGAGCTAAATTCAAGTCTATGGCTTAATGTCTCTATTTACCAAATTTAAAAAAAAATTATATTTTTTATTAAAATTATGTCGAAGAACATACTTACTTCTTATATTCTGTTCCCTTTTGCGTAATTGTTTTATTTTTCAAAGATAACCGTCTGCAAAACAAAATTATCGAGCGCGAAGGGCGGGATCGTACACTCGCGCCGCTGGAGCACTTAAACTTGGCGCGAAACGCTGGTTTCCCCAGTTTGATAGAATTTCCCGTCCTCTTTGGAAAGCCGTCGAGAAATTTTAAAAAAGATCAAAATTCACAAATTAGCGGTGTTTTCTCTAAAAAAGTTGTAGAAAAATTTCTCTTCAAACGTTTTTTATCTTGCGTTATTTTTTAGATTTCCGCGAAAATATGTATAAAATCCTTCAAGTTCTTTTTTTCGACAGCACAATTTTATTATATAATAAAAAACCAAAAAGGGTTTCACTTAACAGTTTTAAGAACGTGTTGGTGGTGAAATATCAAAGTAAGTTAGAAAAAATGGAGAGAAAGAACCGGTAAATGCATATATTAGATTAAAAAATATCATACTTTTAACAAAAATTTGGAACATTTTTTGATGATAAATGTTCACACATTCTAACCATTCTTTCCGTGGTCTGCCTCTGGACACACTGCCTTTTACTTTACCTTGAAACACTTGCTTCTTCAGTAGTTTATCTTTAATTCTCTCAAGATGCATTAATTTTATCGTAAAAAATATAATTAAAAATAAAAAATAAATTTGTTGGGAAAAACGCCGCAAGGTTCGTAAACAATTATTAGACAAAAGTTGATCACCCAAAAAAGATCTACAAATTTTTTATCAATCATTTTTTAAAAGGATTTTTCTATAAGATGCGCACTTCTTTAAATTATAAAAACAAAACAATAAAAATACTTCTGTTTCAATATCAATGCACATTTTGAATTGTAATAATATACATTTATTGAAATGAAAGATTTTTCAGGGCAGCTGAGAATAAAAATTAGTGCAAAATAAGGAACAAATATTTAAAAAAAAAACATGAGACATGAAATTTATACATTATTTTGCAATATCTGAATAAGCTGTCCCAGGTCGAGGTACAGAAATAAATATAATATACATTTTATGCAATAGAGTTGAACTTATTGTAGAAAAGTTCGCACTTTGGACAAAACCGAGTGAGAAGCACGAGATACGTAATGATCATGTGTTCGTTAAAGCCGAAGAAGCTTCAACAAAGGAGAATTCAGAATCTCCAAATGACAGTTGTCGATGGTTTGACCTTTAGTTTAAAAAAATCAATGCACAAATGTGGGGGAAGTACAAAGACCGAACGCGTAGTGTGAGGTAAATACAATATCGAGCGCGAAGCGCGAGATCCAACAAACGCTTGCCCTAGGCGCGCTCAATCTTGCGAGCAAACATTTTTTTCATCAAATCGGTAAGATACGTGTCGTCTTCCCCTTTTAAAAATAATATATTTGAGTGGCAAATGATTCTGTGACTTGAGCTTGGACAGTCTCCCCGATTTGAAATGAATTCGGTCAAAATAATAATTATTAACGCAATAATGGCTATTTAAATTTGAATTAATGTTTCTTTACAGGCTAGAGCAGCTTTAAAAGCTGAGTACCACAACCGGTGCAGCAAATTTGAAAGCGAGGAACAACATTTATCTCGAACGGGTGAAAGCAGTGTTTCGGAAGAACTGAGTGGGAAAACTTCTTAAGAAAGTCTGGAAATCAATAGCGCATTGATTTTGCTTCAATTTCCCAGGGATAAGCATTGTTTCACTACATGCTCTTAACTCAAAGGAGCAGGAAATAATTTTGCAGAAGTGAGTGAGGTTCAATTTTCGGGTAATTTATTTACAATAGATTATCTACAAAAATTAGAATTTGTCACGAAGATTCACTCGTTTGACAGAGCTGTCAGTATATCATGTTTCAGGTTCCGTCAGTGACTTGTGAAAAAGATTTCTCTGTTTTACTGACAGATTTTGCGAGGTTTTAAAAGCAACCTCCTTGTTCGTAAACAAATGAAATAAGTTTATGTCCAATGTTCCGAACTCTCGTATAAAGTAACCGAAGTTGGCATGCGCATTAGCATCGTACTTGGACGTTTATTGAATGGACATTCGTTTTTATTTTGCAAATTATCATGTAAATCTAACACATTATCCAAGAAATATAGGTACAGCTAACTCTAAATTATTAAATTCTAACTCGTCGTTAGAGATTGCGAATTGTCGAGTTTCAAAAAGAAAATGAATGGGCTCTCCTTTGTTACATTAGCTGTGATTCTAAATAAGTATAAACTGTTTTAGCTATGACTATTAACCTTGTTGTTATATACATAAGGCGTTATTAACCGATCGATCGGTGTCGATCCCACTCGCGTTTAGAATCGATTCATCGTTGGTAATCACGCAATTTAATTTGTGTAAAATATTTTTCTGTGAATCTCATTGGCCTAGAGGAACAAGGGTGTTGGGAAATATTTTTTCAGGGGCATGCTAAAATCCAATGCCTAATAATAATTGATGTTGGATTGAAAGTAATTCGTTAAATGAATCTCCGGCTTTACGAATTCTATAAAACTATAAACTTATGAAGACAAAAAATGAACAAACGCAGTCTTAAAAATTTTGCCAACTTACTGTCGAGGATCTTAAGATAAATTCCAGCATTGTTCAAATTGGTAGCACGAAAAGACGTTCGGGGTCCGAACAATCCTGCTTAGATGACCTCTTTGAGAAGACAATCAAAAATGTTACCCGGTAATTTGATGGTAACATTTTCCTTGTTATTTTTAATCTTGTAAGAATGATATATATATAATTATTTTAACGAATCTAGGATACAAGTTTGTGTACACTCATCTTCCTCGTATAATCGCGTTATTTATTTTCTGTTTGTTAAATTATTGGCAGCATACTTTAATTTGTACTGAGGATTTGATTTTTACTACGTATCGCAGTGATTCGATTATTAAAGTCGAAAGGATATGACGTGACTTGTGAAAATATTTAATTGATTGAAAATCAGTTACATTTCGTCATATGTATATTTTGTAAATCTCTTATCTAGAAATCGTTTTAGATAATCTTCCGTGATCGAGTTTTTTCGACCAGTCGTAAGTCGATGTAATAATTCTCCAATAGAATGATTAAAAACTAAGCACGACACGTTGTGATGTTAACTGATCTCAAAGCAATTCTAGGCTCGCGGAAGAAAAGAATATCGTAAATTTATGAAGGAGAAAAATAGCTGTCTTTTATGTTAAAACGTCAAAACTTAAGCGCGTATTATCGAGTTATGATCACAGTAAAAACAATATTATTGTCGTACCATATTAGCATTCAAATCTTGAAGAAAAACCTTTTTATCGAACAGACTGACTTAAAACAAGTTGGTTTCTCTTTCAACACGAATAACGAGGAACCGATGATGGAAGTTTCAATTTACAATAAATATCTAGTATCAAATACTTTTTGAGGCAAGTGTTTCCATGATAAAGCATGCAGTAAAGTTGTTTTTTCTTATAGACAGAATGGTATAAATAAATTGTTCACAATAGGATCTTCCAGTAAAATTTCGTTTATGTTTGCATATGAAACTACATGCTCTAAAATCACTCATAATACGAGTACTTGTGTTATCTAAAAAAAACTCTGTTTTCGAATTTAAACTCATACTCCAATTCTGTGCCTACCACGGGTCTGGTTGGCACGGAATATTAGCCATTTTTCATGTCAACACTGATACTGCACTGACTATTTGAGCGTGCTGTCAAGAGACGCTCAGGGTGGAGACAGAAGCAGTCATCCGTGAAGCCAGAACAACATTGGAGAGCACAGAGTTGGGATATGAGTGTACGAGTATATCTAAAAATTAAAAAATTAAATAAAAAAACGAATTCGGAAAAGCGCTAAACAGTAGAAAATATTTTTCCCAAACCAAATACGTAGTCTAAAGAGAATTTCAATATTAAAGAAAAATATACATAAGGTATAAAATAATTACTCGTATTCCAAAACAAAATCAAAAGGTATCTTAGAAACACGAGGAAGAAATAAAATAATTTAATATTGCAAACACGAAGAAAGCACACAGAAATGATCTAATTCCTTACAGAATAAGAACCGTTGACAACGAATAATTTCATAATACAAACTAGAGGAAGTAACGAAGTAATATCCTATTTCAATAAAGAATAAGAACATGTACACTTGCAAAAGTAAAAATAATTTGGATGTCGGCTTTTTATTAAAAAAAAACTTTTTTTTTATTTCCTGCTTCTTATAACTGTAACCTGAGGAATAAATTAGGAACATTGTATTTTAAGGAAATTTCTAAATTCTAATATTATCTATGAATATGAAATACTTTGTTATGTTTTTAAATAATATTTTGTTAAATATTAAATATTTAATATCTTGACTATTATTTTTTTAATTCGTGAGAATGAAATGAAGAAGATTTGGTGACCGTGGAACAAATATTTTTGATGATCCAAGAGAAAATGAAAAGGGCGATTAAGTTCACTGAAAATTTGTGAGCGTAAAAGACATATATTCGGTGTCCCTAGGCACATCAGTGGAGAAAGGCTTTAGTATGATGAAGTAAATTTGGTTAGTTCAATTTAGCGTAATTGTCCCACATGTTCAATTAGGGTGGGACGAAAAATAATAAAATGGAAAATGTTGAAGTGGCAATAGGAAAAAACTCTAATGGCTTTTTAAAATCAAAAACCTTTCTACAATTTTTCAATGGCGTTGAAGTCTAAAAAACGTGGAAAAATGAATTTTCGTGCATTTACTTGAAATTTGTTTGCTATAGAGAAAAAAGTTTTAAACAAAACTTGTGGATCTCAATAAATGACACCAGATTGTTCTTGACTATTTTTTATTAGACTGTAAATTTCCGAAAAAAGTTCCAAAATTGGAGCATAGGCACAAAATTATGAGAATCGATGTTTTTACAACTTGCATTTATGTACAGATGCTTTTAAATTATTATGTCAATTATTTTAAATATTGAGTTGCTCAATCGACAATGTCCTGTCTTGAATAGGGTTCTGGTGTTCCCAATATAATCTATATGAGATTTTTTAGCTTCCCAAATTCGCCACCCTAGGTAGGACCTTCTAACTCCTGGAGCCATTGACGCGATGCGGCGTCAATTTTAGTCGTGCCCCGGGGCCATTGAAACCATATAGCGTCAAACGCATTTATCTTACGGGTCGTTGTTTCAATATTCACAAAACTTTGTGCTAAGGGGTTTTTGGAGTCGTAGAATACGAATCCGTGGTAAAAATGTCCAAATTCAAAATGGTTGATCCAATATGGCGGCAGGACGGACGCGAGGATTGTCGAAAGTCAAAATGCACACCCCCCCCCCCCCCCGGGCACATTTCCTTGAACACAGCATGTCGCTCAAGGGGTTAATATGCACGTTACGAGATCGACCTTGTCGATTGGTCCTTTCGATATTACAAAACAGTGATTCAGTCACCTAAAAACATCTAACGTATAAAAAATCTCGGCTGTACAAAACATCCATTCTCGTAAAAATGTTTGTCTTTTGCCACATGTTTGGTATTTTTTCGGAAACTTACAGACTCAAGGACGAAAATATGCGTTTCATCAAAATGTACAAGTTTGGTTTGAAACATTTCACTTCATAGCAAAAAAATTGAAGTAAATTCACGAAAACCTCTTTTGAAATGTTTTTCGGACTTCCAGGCCATTGAGGAACCGTAGGACTATTTTTTGTTTCAAAAATTCATTAGAGTTTTTTATTTGCGATGACACGTAACATCTTCTGCCGGTAGGCCACTTCAACATTTTCAATTTTTTTATTTTTGGGCCCACCCTAGTGTAATAAGCTAGTCAAAATCACGTACGTTGTACACTTGCAAAAGTATAAAAAAATTTTGACTTGGAAAGGGCGACTAAGTTCACCGAAATTTTGTGAGCGTAGACGCCATGAGAACGGTGTATCCGCAATTTTAAGAATTTCCTTTATATATATATACACATTCCTATACTTTTTTTAAATAAAAATTCAATCAAAACCTATTAAATATGCTTTTCCATATTCATTAATATCCACTTAAGCCCTCCGTTTACAGACAGGGGCATTTAAGGCAAAATGATTTTTCAAATTGGAATATCTTGTCTACGGGAAAAGATTTTTATAAAAAAAACTGTGTACAATTAATACTAACGAAAAATTGGATCATGTAGTAGATGCTTTAAGAAGTAACTGAGAATTTTACCAGTTTTTTTTTTTTTTTTTTGAAGGGCAGAAACAGTTCAATAACTGACTCACACTCAAAAGACACTGGCTGTAAACTGAAGGTGAGAAAAAGAAGTCTGTAAACGGACTGTAAATGTATGCCTTTTTTATAGAAATCAAATCAAATCTACCAGAATTTATCGGGAAATCTTATACTTTTCTATCAACATTTCCTCATTGAAACTGTATCATATATTATCTCCCACCGGAGTTGTGTCTGATCCTATATCTCTAAATCTCGAAACTTTATATCAAATTCTATTTATTGTAAAATCTTATACTTTTTTATCAACAGTTTTTTATTGAAACTCCATAAAATTTTCTCCGTTCTAGACTTGTATCGAATCCTATTTTTCAGAACCTGGAAAATTTCTATCGAATTCTACTCCTCGAGAAATCTTATACTTTTCTACCAAGATATTGTCATTAATACTCTTTTGAATACTATGCAATGAGAAAATATTGATAGACAAGTATAAGATTGGATTTGATACATGTTCTGCCAGGATAAGATTTTATAGAGTTTCAGTGAGAAACTGTTGATAGAAGATTCAGGATTCTGGAACATAGGATTTGATACAAGTTTATTGTCATTAAGATTTGATAGAGTTTCAATGAGATGCTGTTGGTATAAAAGTATCCGATTTTTTTAGGAATAGAACATGACAGATATATAAATGTGCTTATAGAATTTTATTTAAATTCTACTTCTCGATAGATTTTGATTGCGTTTTTATAAATGTATAGAATTTTATTCAATTTCTTGTTTTCTCTGGATAGAGATCCTATCAGATCCTATAATTTCCTACACATTTTTTAGCAGGGATATTTTAAACATTTGAAATTGCATTTGTTATGTTTTAGTCATTCCTACTCACTGCAGGTGAGTGTTTCCTCACTTCTTCATAATTATGCAGCGTTTGTTCATACAACAATATTTAATATTTATGGATAATATATATATATATATACATATATATATATATATATTATATTCTTAGGAGAGCTTATATTCGGAAAGGGTTCGAAAGTTCGCCCAAGAACTGAGGATCTTGAATCACACATTGAACAAGTCAAAGCTGCTGACAATC
>JAABKJ010014524.1:0-10093 GCA_011634705.1 Andricus grossulariae
GTAACACGAAGTAGTTTGCACTTCATTTACTTTTTCCACTGTGCCTCACTTTTCTCACTGCATCCATTTACTTTTTTTACTGCGCCCCTTCACTTTTGTCACTGTTGCTCGGAAAGATCGGCACTGCGCATGCGCCACGTCATCGACCAAAATCGGTCACTTTTTACACCAAAAACTGGTGGAAAAACTGGCACTTTTTCGCGAATTATAGAAAAAAGTTATTAGTAGGAGCTTGCCACTTGGGGTAGTTGTAGATGTCAGATTGTGCTCCTGTCCGGTGCGTTATGGGTACTCACATGACGTTCTCACATGGGAACATACACGAGACTCCATATGGATTCCTATAAAAACTCATATAGTCAATTTGGGACACAAAATGAAATAGGCACATATGTCAGAACCTATATGTGAAAATACGTGTGAAGCTGTACGTGAACATATTTGAGATTTTATATTGATGTCTGCGTATGGAAACTTATGGAGTTATCCTACGTAAAATCTAACATAAGTTTATAATTTTTATGCAATGAAATATATTTACAAAATATTATTCTAATACTCGCATTCTTAAAGGCCAAGAAAATCTAATGTGAAGCTGTTCCTCATATTGAAAACTACACTGTAAATAATTTCGGGAAATTTCCCTATCATTCTGTAGGGAATATTTCCGAATTTTGTAGAGAACACATTTTTCCCGAAAAAATAAGTAATTTTCCCTGTTTTTTTGAAAAATTTCGGAATAAGCAGGAAATATTCCCGAAAACCCTGGAATAATTTGGAAATAATAGGGAATTCACAAATCCATATGAAAATAGGAATTTTTTCTTATTGTTTCGGGAAAATTTCATATTATTTAATGGGGAGTATTTCTTAATATTTTCTGTCTTTTATTAGAAAAATTATTTTTTGTACACAATTATGTATGGTTTTCTCATATTTAAAATTAATAGCAATATTCATAATTTCACCCAGAAAATTATATAATTGTTGATAATTATCATAATTTATAATTAATGTTATTGCATTTCGTTATTATGATTTATGTTCAGATATTGCTTTAAGTATCTTTTTCACTGTATCACTTAATTTTTATTTTGTAAAATCTTTTGCATCAATAAATTCATGCAATCATTAGCTAAAACTATACTTTAAGAATATCCTACACTTTTCCACGACAGAATATTGTAATAAAGGAAAAAATATTTAGTTAACGCAGGAAACTTTCCATCCAAAACATTTCGTTAAATCTCTCTCTATCTCTCTCTAATATATATAGATATACATAGCAACAGTCGACCGGTATACCTTAAGGGTTTGCAAACCGGTTTTGTGGCCACTGGTTAAGTTGAGAGTGGAAATGAATCATGTTATGCATAAAAACATTTTCCAGGTGACTGATGGACTATTGAAACTGCAATTTGTACCGCTCAGGTCAGTTATCTTTGACTTCTTCTTGAGAACAGTTTTCAGCTTTGAAGTTCGTGAAGTGTTTTGGAGCAGCGTTCATTTTTCGAGTATACCGTCTTAAAAGATAAAACCTGCACAACAGTTATAACGTAAGTCATTTATTAAATTTTTTTTAAATATATTTTGACGGCTGTTTTTGGAAAGGTCCCCTTTTCCAGCTCGTGCAGGGCTAATGTTACGTCCTAATTCTTGATTGTGTTGACTGAAAATTTAATTCGTACCTGTTTGGTTCAAAATTTATCCTTCGTTGAAAATTCAAATATTTGGTTTGAAATTCCTTTATTCAGTTGAAAATTCGGATTTGTGGGAGAATATTTAAGAATATTTAATACTTAATTATTTTTTCCTTCTTAAGTATTAATTTTTTTCAAATGAGAATGTAACTGCTCCATTTTTTGTCGAAAAATAGTCTTAAGATTATTTTCACTCAGAAAGCACTCCTAATATCAATTTAACTCGTACTTTAATGGAAAAATTACTCTTTCCAGCGGAAAAATCAACAAACTTTTCTCCGTCCACTCCCACATCGAGTCGGAATGTCAACAGAGATTCTCCAGCTGCTGCTTCGCCAGGCCAAATGAACCAAATCCCACCTCCGTAGGATACAATAGTCTCAACAAATTTCCAAGACAGCGCAACAAATCCTGCAGGACTAGAGCTTGAATTCAACAGGAACGTCGCCAACTACATGTTAAATGTAGTGAATGATACGAGGTTCAAAATTGTAGGTCTAATAGCTGAAATCGTCGTTAAAAAATTTCCGAAAGCATAAGAGAAAAAAGTTTGGATGGACGAGAAGAGCGCATTATCTAATGGAGCCAAGGATTTAACACTTCGTATCTACGAATGTATTCGATACGTGAAACTACCTTCTCAGAAAAGACAGCTCAAGAGGACGATGGATGACACAGAGGATGGCACAGACAATCCAACAAATATCCTTACGCCACTTGGAAAGCACGCAGTATCAGATCTCTTGGCAGTAACCTACGCATCGCAAAGGATGTGCCTCAACAGACGAAAGCAGGAAGATTTGAGTCTGGATGACATCCTTAGTGATCACTGGCCTCACTTAAAGCTGAAGCCGCATTTCTTGAACCACGCCTCTACGCTTATTTGTAGAGATGTTCTAGCCGTTTGGGAAGAGAATGTACAAAAAAACTTCCTGTTATCTAAGCCTATTTCAGTGACTACAGCAAGAAGTACAGGCGGATGATAAATATACCAAAGATAGCGAGAGATGTACAGAGTGAATTGGAGAAGGTGAAAGATGCATGCACACAACTGCAAAGCGACCTGCCAAAAACTCGAGCATTTCTAAAATTGCTCTCAATCTAATTCGAGGTAACAGAACTCTTTATTTTGCTCGTCAGTTTTTTTTTAATTTTCCATTGCTGTCTTTTCAGAAATTTTGCAAATAGTCTGATCTTTTATGCTTCATTTTTTCAGGATCCAAGCGCAACAGACGAGGAGGTCAGAATAGCAGACGATTCCTCTCGTCCGATCCTGGATGTAAAATTTATCAAAAATATATAATTCATTTTGAAAAATATGCTTTTGAGTATTTGAATGATCAAATTTCCAAAATTCGAATTTTAAAATATTCAGTTTTTAACGTTTTTAACTTGATCTATTTCGAAATTTTTCTTCACAAAAGTGCTTTTTGTTACAGGAATGTCAGCCTACGACGAAAATATACGTTGCGCGGCAATTATAGAGCAGACGATCATATCTGAGACAGACAGCGTACTTCAAGGTACTCTCCTCCTCCTGCTCAGCCATTATTTTCATGGCTATAATTATTCCGCAAAAAAATCATCGTTATTGGAGTTCATACAACGATAAACTTTTTCACGCACTCAAATATAAATCATTTTCAATTAATTATGAGGCATTTTACAATTTAATATAAGCCCAATTCAATACATTCTGAACATCATTTTTGTTTCAGGATGCTATTACAAATCAATCCGAAAAATTTCTTACAGTGTAGAGAGCAGACACTAAGTTATTGCGAGCCTAGCCATGAAATAAGAGCCATATAGATTCGTATTTCATTTCGTTTCGCAGTTTTCCCATAAGGTTTTACCTAGGTCGCCCGTCAGATTTCTATATTTGTTCACATGTATGTCGTCATATGAGTTTATATATGTATAGGGTCTCATATAAAAATTCTTAACAGGAGTTTGCCACATGGGGTAGTTGTGAATTCCGGACACTGCTGTTGCTGAACGCGAACTCTTGGCTTCTTCTCTGAAGATTACGCAAAATATATGGAAGTCAGAAGTCAATACGAATTCTTCTCAAGTCAGTCTATCGTTTCAATCTGTGACTAAAAGCTTTTCCTATTGTTTCGATAATACGCAATATTTTTACCTCTTTTTGGTGTACCCATGCGAAGATGTAATATAAATTTTCTTTTTTACATACCCGGGTTTTTTCAAGTATTTTTCAGTAATTACATATGGGTGCTTATGACGTACGTATCCGATATTCAAAGGTGTTTATCAGCTCGTGCGCCAGTTGCAGTTATTTTATACTATAAGCATTACTACGGCCGTATGCGAAGAATTTATATCTTCTGTGAAGATTGCTTGACATAATTCAATGTCGATTCCTCTTATGTTAGCATGCCGTTGAGATGCATAAATAGTGATCTTTCGTTTTGTTTCTGATACGTCTTGTTCCAGCTGTTTTTCGAGATACTTCATTTGTCACCGCGACTAATGCATGTTTGGCCCTTTTTAAATGATAAAAGATAAACTCGTGTCGTGTAGAAAACGATAGATTCCTACTGATAGACCCCTTCAACGGCATACGTATGTACATATGTTTCTAGTGTGCAACTACGCTTAAGCCTATTTGGTTCAAAATTAAAGATTTAAAGTTGTTTCTATATGCTCAAATTTGTAACAGAAAGGGAGTCTTTTGATGCCGTAGTATCCCGTGCAGAAATTGCCTCGGTTGGCCATACTACATCAAGGTTTCTTGTCGGATCCCGGCCGGACTACCCCTGGTAGGGTTTCATGGTCGAGAACCGACCGGGCTACATTTATCTCGAATTACCTAGTCGGGAGCCGACCGATTACCGGAGGGTCGAACCCTGCTTAGACTTCATGGTGGGGAACCGACCGGGCGCTGGTCAGGATACTTTTTTTGTAGAAATTACACACGTTTTAAGAGCCGTGACATTATTAAAGACGTGCTCACGGATGCTAGATGAATTATCATTTGAAAAGTATAATTTGAAGATTTATTAGATCAATAAAACATAAATGAGGTTTTTTCACTTCTTAAAAGAAAAACATTATTTCCTTCCCAATGTTTCAACTTATTAAATAAAACTGTTATCGATTCTGCAATGTGCAACAGCAGAATTGTCACAATTTTCTCTATTTTCAGACAATTTTTAGTATGTACACGTTCAAATTGACTGCCATGTGTAACACCTTCTGTGCCTTGTGTCGGCGTAGATACTTGCAAGTTTCAGTTTCGCAGCATTTCGAACAAAAATGCACGTTGCACTCATGTCGCGTCGTCTCCTCGAAGTTCGCAAATACAATCCATTATTAAAATCAACCTTATTGCAGTTCTCAGTTTGAAAAGTCCACTCACTGCGCAATTAATTATTATTTTATATAGAAGTATAGTGTTTTGTATTCATTTTTTCCTTTCTTTCTTCCTAACCTCAAATCACCACGTGGTTTTCAAAATAAAACATTTGCTAGGAGATTCTAGCATCAGTAATTGAAACTCTAATCTAAATTCCTAGCGAGAATTTCTTAACTTGATTTTACATTTAAAGTTCACCGTATTCTTTACGATGAGCCTTAACAGACAAACCAAGTTACCAATTTCTCGCCTGAAGCAACATTTTTGAACCGCTCTGTGGCCGGGTTACTCGACAGGATCCCGGCCGGTATGAAAGCCGGAATCCGACCTGTTTACCGTCAAGTTTTTACACGGATCCCGGCCAGTATCCCCGGCCGGCGCCCGATTTAAACTGGGGCTATCCGGCAGTCTCCCGGTCTGATCCCTGTCACCATTTCTACACGGGATGATAAACTCATATTTAAATGTTTTTGCATCTACTCTTAATCAGGTTCGAATTTGGTACCTCTGCCAAAAATCTGCACACAAGGTCCTACATAGTATTTTATATGAGTGCCGATTTGAGGTTCTCAGATAGGACCATATGGTAGTCCACATAGATTCCTTTATAAAATCTTGTAAGCCAATTAAGACACAAAATGCGATATGTATCTCGGTGGTGACCCACATGGGAACATAGGTGAGAAATTGTATGGAAACCTATTTATAATTTTATATCAATGCCTGTGTTCTTGTGTCGAACTTCATCCTGCAGTTCTTCGACCAATTTTTCAATCCTATATTTTCCACATAGGTTCTTATTCCATTTTGTGTTGCAATTTTCCCGTACTATATGTTTTAAGAATCCGTCGGTATTATTATATTAGTTTCCATATATATACCCATATAGGTTTTTACATAGGGCTCCATATAAAATTTTTTAGTAGGAGCCTGCCATTTGGAGTAGCTGTGCATTTCGGACACTGCTCCTACCCATTGCGATCAGTTAGTATCTTCTGTGAATATTACGCGACATTTATTGAACTCAAGACAAGTCAATACGCATTTTTCTTAAGTCAGATTATCGTTCGAATCTGTGGATAGTGTCCTATCGTTTTGTTTTCCATGTGCAATATTTTTACCTCTTCTTGTGGTGCCGAAACAATACTCGCTACAACTGTGGATTCGGCGCCAATCATTGATTGTGTTGGGTAAAATTAGTAATGGAATATATGTATTTTGCAATGCCGTGTTCTGGTTTACTCTCTAATTATTATCGGTTATCCGAGATATTTCTTAGTGTGTTTATATGGGCGCTTATATGATCTGAAATTAATACGTCAGTTCGCGCGCTGTTCGCTGCTATTTGCGATTAAAAACGTTCCATTTACCATATGCGAAGTATTAGTATCTTCTGTAAATATCGCTTGACATAAATCAATATGGATTCCTCTTATGTGAGCACATCATTAAAATGTATAAAAGTGGCCTTTTGCTTTGTTGCTGACAAGCAATGTTCTAATTGCGTTTTGAGATACCCAATCACTAACCGCTGCAAATGTGGATTCGGCCCCCATCTGTAAATGCTGCAAAAGGAACTCGTAAGTTTTAGAAAACGATAAATTCCTGTTTAAGGAACTCTTTGCTACGACTTCTACAGATATTTTCAGTTTTGAAGAATGTTTGAGTCTATTCGGTTTAAAATTACATACTTAAATTTGTCTTTTGAAAGCCGTATTATTACTCATGCTGTTCGATACGAGACTGTATCGATTCGTATCGAGAAATCTCGATGTTTTCTCGTATCGGTATCGGTTTCTGAGACTCCATTCTCGGTTTTGTCTCCTATCGTTTTGTATTGGAGAACCGATATATCGCTCGAATCGTCCCAGAATTATAAGACTAGACAGCCAGATGGTGTCATCCTGCGAAACAACAGTAAAAAGGGAACGGTGACGAGGTTTAACTACCTGAGTACCAAGAACCTTTTCTAGTAATTTGGAATTCTGAAGGTTCAAATGAACGAAATATATTTTCCCGATTCATTATAAGTTTCTTTCATAGTATTATTAGTTTAAATTCAATTAACCATTATATATTTGCACATTTCTTAGATTAGAAAGCAATTAATAAAAAATGTTGTTTATTTGAACGTTAAGAACATCAAGCATATTCCCTTTCAGATTTTTAAGCGTTAAAACTATCAAATTCCTGCATGTCTTTTAGACTGA
This sequence comes from Andricus grossulariae, assembly GCA_011634705.1. Taxonomy (NCBI): domain Eukaryota; kingdom Metazoa; phylum Arthropoda; class Insecta; order Hymenoptera; family Cynipidae; genus Andricus; species Andricus grossulariae. The sequence continues at coordinate 7,290 of JAABKJ010014524.1, forward strand.
CTCGAATTATTTTTTTAATTTGGAAAAACTTTTGAAATTACAAAAAGGGAATATGTGAAGATGTCTCAATATAAAAATACCATTTTTTATTTTGTATTCGAAGGGTGGCAGTACAGAACTGGATAACCAACAATATGGAAACTTTTGAAACAATAAGTTCGAAATAGTTTTATTACAAAAAGTTATCCACGTCCGATGAAGTGGATGTTGAAGTTGACAATCTCGAAGTGACACTAACAAAAAATTAGAGCAGTCTCGACTGCAGATTGTGATACAAAATTTAATGTTTCAGTTAAAAAAGAAAGAAGAAAAAATGTTCTCGGGATATGAACCTTGGGCATACCGATAAATGGAGTTCGATGTCAAAAACTCAGCTAATTTCGAAAAAAACTACCGAGAATTTATAGATTAAAATGTCATGAGTTTTCAAAATCAACATTCAAAATTCAACATATGGGTATGTTGAAAGATAACAACGTTAATGGAATGATATTTCAAAACAATCCTTACACCACAATAGGTAACTGATATTTTTAAAATTTATGATGCAATAAACCCGTTTTTGTTAAAAATAGTGGTTATCTAGTTTTGTGCTGCTACTTTCAAGTTATTCTGTTCTAAATAGAGTGAATTATGAGTGAGTTTCGATAGAACATTTTTATTTATTCTTTCCGTGAAATGTCAATTTCTTATTTTTATTTTAATAATTAGGAATTTCACCATTTTCTCATTAAATTTGTCTACATATTTTTCAATAATTATTGTGTAGTTAAAATAATAAAGTAAATTAAGAAACTTAAAAGGAAGTAAATTGTATAATATTACCACTAAAACATATCTTCTGATAATACTGTATTATACATATTAAAATAAAATAGTACAATATAGTATTAGAAAAAACCTATTTATTAAATAAAGGACTTATCACTTTGAGAAAAGGGAAAGTTTGTCAATTTGAGTAGGAAATAATGTTTCATACACAATACACGTTTCGAATAACTATTCATTTGTTAAAAGTTTTTGAACACCCACATTCTTGCTAGAAGGAGATTCTGAGATATGAAAACCAGGCGGATAAGTATTATTATTTTGATTTTAAAGTATAAATATAATTTTCCTGCGATTTTGCAGAAAATTTAAAAAGATATCTCAAGATTTCAAATATGTCAAAAATGAATCCAGAAAATTCTAAAGAAAATTTATTTATTTTATAGGATGTTACAAAATGTGACGAATGATTGGAGTCAGTTTGACCTTTCAAACTTTCCCTACATGACCTTTGAACTAACTCGAATTTTTCTAAAAAATTGTGAAAAAAAACTTTCAAAATTACAAAAATTGCACTCCATATTTGCACAAATCTTCCATATTTTTTTCGACATTTTTATAATTCTTTTTAAATCTTTTTAAATTCCCTTGAACAATTAATTAGTGAAAACGAAAAATTCTTTCAAATTTTCGGAGGAATCTTAAGAAAATATTTTTATTCACTTGAAACTTTTCAAAATTCTTATAAAGTTTTCGAAGTTTTTTTCGAAATGTTAAAAAACCTACATTCGATTTAACACTAGAAGTACCGGCCGGGGTCAGTTGAACCCTTTCGATTTTTCAAGTGGTAAATCTCGGCAGCGGTTACTTGCAGAGAGATCGCGTCCTGTTATTTATGAGAGAAGTTTTAGGCTCCGGAAGTACGATCATGGTTCTCTAAAGCAACCAATCCCGACGCAACTGGAACGTGTACGTCATCCACTTCTGCTCCTTCTGTCCTGAAATGTAACTAAGAGCGGGAAATTTACGCGAGACAACATTGTTCAACACTGTTCCTTGGAGTAAGGTCTCTAGCCGCGGATGACCTCACGCAGAAAACGGGACCATTGGAGATGAAGGTTTCACCTCTGGACGCTTTTTTAGAGCCACCAATCTTTGTAGAATGTTATGAGGAACAGTGTTGACGAACCAAATGAAGTGATCCCTAAAGAACAGCCTTTTGCATCCGGTTCGCGATGGAATGAGCCTGACTCTGGCAAGCCAGAATCTTGTTGAGTTATATAAGAAATGAACCTTTATATCTCGAAGACAGCCGATTGTGAAAACTACAAGATGGAGTTTGTAGCCTTGGTACAACCTGCTCAGCTCGAAGAGGAGTGATTGATATTTTGTCCGTTTTTCTTCCTTTTTCGCCGTGATATTGCCATCGGCTGATGCCGAGAATTCCATCACGTAAATGATCTTGCTTGCACGCTCGGCAGTCAGTATCGCCTACAGGTATATTTATTTTGCGCTTGCGGTAAACTATGGTGTCTATAATGCCGTCTTGACAGGGGAAAAAAAATCCCTTAGTCTCCAATCTCAATCCAGCAGACTTGAGAAACATGTTGGACAGACCTGTCGAGAGCTCTTCTCCACGTATGATGCCGTGGAATTTACCATGAAGGGGCTTGTCAGCATGTTCTCTTAGAAAAAGCGTATGTTCTGTTTCCTGTACACGACTTTTGAGCAACATAGGTGTTAGTAATGCTAGGTTATGTGTAGCGTCGCTGGAATCAAGTGGGAGCTCAAGCTCCTCGGCGGCCCTATCTGCGGCACGGTATGGAAACGCCGCAACAATGATGACTTCACGTTGATCTTCGAGTCGCATAAGAGAATCTGCACTAATTAGAACTGAGCATGCTGTAGCCCTAACCGTTCTTTGATGGAGACACTCCAAGCTTAGCAAGCATCTACTCCCTTTATCTCGAGGTAGGTATATTCGAGGTACGGAAGATCTAGGATGATGACTTCGATAGATTGTCATCATCTTGCGT
>JAABKJ010014525.1:0-10093 GCA_011634705.1 Andricus grossulariae
ACTCCGATGGGTTCACCCATTTCACCGTTACTTGCAGATATGGTCATGGATGACCTGGAAAATAGTTGTTTGAAAATTTTGAAAGAAAAATATAATATACAGCTCCCCTTTTATTACAGATACGTGGACGACACGATCTTATGTGTCAAAAAGGATCATATTCAGCTTTATTACCCATATTTTCAATTCTTATAATGTTAATTTGCAGTTTGAGTTTGATCTAGAAGAAAATAATAGTATTAACTTTTCAGATATTTCTCTTTTGAGAGATAAGAATAACATCATTACAAACTGGTACCAAAACCCATCTTTATCAGGCAGAACTATTAACTATTTCTCAGGTCATCCAACCCAAGTAAAAAAGAAGATTGTATTCAACCTTGTTGACAGGGCAATGATGTTATCGCGTAAAAAATGTCATGCCAAAAATTTAAAAATTATTACCCAGCTATTGTTGAATAACGATTACCCAATAAGCTTTACTAACCAACAAATTTAAATTTAAATATTGTCCTATCCAAAATAACTCTGCGCGAAACCAATTATTGGCCCGTCAACCAAAAGTCTTTTTACCATTCATAAAAAAATTCTTCGATAAAATTTACCACTTTTTCAAAAAATTGAACATAGCTACAATTCCTTCGATAAAACCTTCCTTGTCATCTATAATTAGACTAGGTAAAGATAGGACTAAAAAATGGAAATAAACCAACGTTGTTTACAAAATTCCTTGTAAAAACTGTCTTGCCTCTTGTGTGGGTGAAACTAAAGGAATGTTAAAAACGCGTATAAATGAATACAAAAACAACAAGAAAAGAAAACAAATTTGTTATTAATGTACATCGTAGCACACACAACAATGAATTTGATTGGGCAAATACAAAAATACTTGATTTTGAGTCTAACTGTAAAAAACGTCTAATTTCGGAAATGATATATATTAAGTGCAATAATAATGGTATTAACAAGGAAGAGGATATTTATAATTTGAATCACATGTAAAATCCAGTAATTCTCAATTTAAAATCATGATTCCTTCTTACGTAATTTATTTTCGTACGTGATAAGACACCAGTGCCTGAAAGTACAAGCTTCTTAATATAAATACCCCTCTGTTGTTTAATGATATAGCCAGTTACGGTCCTCATCTCACAGACTCCTCACCTCACATTTGTTTTTAATTATTTTAAATGAATTTCAAATTTTTTTTGTACTGTTTTTATACCTTGGTGGTGTTTATCAAAATTTTAGCCTGAAGAGGTCAGCAAACCAAGCTAACGAAACGTCGCAAAATAATTGTGGAGTTTTATTATTAACCCCAGTGATAAAAAAAAATCTTAAAAAAAAAGTTCCTATAATATTTTTCCAGCTTACGATGACTTATTTCTTAAAAAGTAATTGAATTTAGGGACAAAATTTTTCCTCAGTTTTTCATGCTTATTATTAAAAATACTCATCATTAATTTTGTGACATTTAAAATTTCCATCCACCGAGACGTTTGGACAATAATTTCACCCGATATCGAGAGCTGGGCGAGTTAGTCGATCCAGATCCTCAATTAGTCGAAAAAGCATTGACATCACTAAGTTCGGAAGAGAGAGAACTGAGCAGGCTTGTTCGTTTGATCACAATAGCAGCTCTGCTGCCGCTACCAGGAATATATCGGGTGTACAAGGTCTTGTGGAGAACTTGCAGGGGAGTATTAGCAGAATTAGTATTAAATACCCAGAATTTCCGCTTTTTCTATGAGAGGATTGCAATTCGCGCGTTGGTGGGCTCAATCAATCAGATGCGGAATCGCTTCCTAGGTCCTCTGCAGTTTCTCACATTCGTCACTCAATGGACCTTGATAATAACTCTAGAGAAGCAACAGTAACAGAATGTTTAGGATCTTTTAATTTAGTGATCTGCAATCTTGTTTTACAAAACAAGAGATGAAGGAGGCTAGTACTCTGCAAAACGAGGAGTTAAGATTAGTAGTGGAAATGGATTCATAAGAAGCGAAACAAGAAGTTGTAAGGAATTAGAGTATGCTCGGTACAGGAAAAGTGTATGAAGATAAGAGAAATGGCTAAAGAAGAAAGGAAAAGAGAAAAGACTGTTAGGGTAGGGTATAAAAAAATCTGTATTCAAGGGGCATTGCATTAATGGAATTAGGAGAATGGAAGTTTGGGGAAGGAAGAGAGCCCTTTTTTAAAGTGATGAAAATAAGGTGAAAGGGTAAGGGTAAAGGTAAAAGTAAAAAAATTAAATAGGAAGAGAAGGAACAGGAAATAGTACAAGAAATAGAAAAAGAGGTTAAGGTGGTATTTTGGAATGTAGCAGGAATCAGGGAAAGGGATAGAGAGGCTTGGAATCACATTGAAACATGTGATATTGTAGGTTTAACGAAAACGTGGATAGAAGAAAAAGACTGGGAAAGTGCAAGAAGTAAATTACCGAAAGACTTAAGATGGGAACTGTGAGTGTCTAGAAGAGGAAAGGTCGAATGTAGGGCTAGTGGATAGTTAAGGAGAGCCTACAGGTAAAGGAGATAAACAAATAATTTGGACGGTAAGCAGAAGAGGAAGGTAAAAATAAAGGTGGTATAGGATAGTTACAATTTACAATGGGAAGGAAATAAAAAAGACAAGAAAAAAATAGGCGGTTACATACCAGAGGAGGAAGAACAGATTCCAATTATAGAAGGAAATTGGAACGCAAGAATAGGAAAGGAAGGGAGTGTATACTTCGATGGAGAGTACAGAGAAAGAAATTACAAAGAACAGATGATTAATAACGAAAAAAAATATGTATTAGGCTTGATGGAAAAAGGGTTTGATCTATATTGAATGGAAATAAACAAAGAGAAGAGAAAGAGGAATTCACTTACATAAGAAGTAGTTTGCTACGGTAATAGATTACATAATCGTCAAGATGGAGGGGCGGAAAAGTATGTAAAAATGAAGATAGAGGCCAGAGTAGAGTCTGATCTAGTGCTGCATTCCAATATGACTTTATTTAAATATTTCGATCTGTCTCGATCATTTTTGAAACATATTCTGAAGCCAACTTATCAGGCATTCATTTGTTTCTAACCATATGGTCTCATGTCAGACTTTCGATCAATTTCGAACGATAAAATTGGAACTGCCATAATAAAAGTGACTTTGTAGATTTTTGTAGAAATTGATTTAAAATACAGCTTTCAAAATGGAAATCAATCCGACAGAGCAGAGTCCACCCTCTGCAGAGCAATCAAAGAAGAGATCAGTTTCTAAGTATTTGTTTTTAAATGTAAATAGCGTAAAATATATCAAATTCAATTAGCATTAGCGGGTGCTTTAACTAAGGTTAGATTTTTAATTGGAGCTTCCTTAAGGGTGTTGGTTAAATCCGACTTGGAATTTTTTATTGGATCGGTACGGCACTGACCCAGTATATATTTTTTTCCACACATATGAGAACGAAAGAAAGAAAACTAACCAAGTAAACGGGGTTTTGCGTGATCCTCAGGTCGATAAAATTTTGATATTTTTATTGATATTTATTTACGGTAAACACTTTTGTTGATACAGTTTTGTACATTTAATTGTCTTTATCTGATAAATGTTCTGATAAACAATATAAAAAAAAGATAACACTTGAGTATTAGATATTAGATATAAAGTCACTTATAACGAAAATTTTAGCGTATATCGTTGAGTAGCCATCTTTGCTATAGAGCATAAGAAATCTCTTAATTAAACAATATTTATCTAAACTATTTGCTTCAAAGTTGCTATGAAATCCATACTCTGTTTAATGATCTGGTATTGAGAAATTAGATTTATAGGAATGCCTTAGTTCTTTAGGAGGAACTCTTATTGATATCTGTTCAAGTAATCTGGGACAATCTATAAGACTATTTAACAGTATGCATAGAAAAGTAAGCCCTGACTGTTTCCTCCTCCTCTCAGGAGATTCGACTCCGATTATTTCAGAAGTTATAGTCAAATATTCTGTATGCATATAGACGCATATATACTATAGACGCATATTTGAGTATTGGCCTTACAATTGACTGTAAAGGGTTTTGAAAGTTGAGGCTGTTCGGAAATCGGTTGAGAAGCGCAAGATAAATCCCAACGTTCTCAAAGCTTTAGATACAATTTTTTATATGTGCGTGACATTAAGTCATTAAAAGTCATACCATTATTTTCGCACCAAATTACAATATTATTTAAATCTTCCTGGAGCATTTGAGAATCAGTTACAGTTCTAACTTCGATGAATAGCTTTAAACCACCCGCATATAGCAAAAATATCGCCCATATTATCACATGAATTATATCATTCAAGAAAATTTTGAATAAGATTGGCCCCAAGTAAGATCCTTAAGGAACCCCTTATGATGAAATAAAGCTATTGGACGTAAAATCTTTTTTTCGAACATAGTGGGACCTACCCACTAGATAACTGTTTAACCATTTGTATAGATTTCCCTTTAACGTATCAGCTACAAAACTTTCTAAGATTTTCACCATTAAATTTAAAATCTAAATTGGCCAGTAGTTTCTTACATTATTCTTTGCTCCTGACTTAAGTATTGGAGTTATAGCAGACTTCTTCTAAGAGTTAGGTACTATACTATAGTGATTTATTGAATATGGAACACAGCGGTGTAGAAAGGACAGTACTACATTTTTTTATGAAAAGAGGAGATATTCCATCCAGGCCAGCGCTCTTTATTTACATCTAGTGTCATATTTTTAAAATTTTTGTCTTCATAAACAGACTCGAAGTAGGAAGCAAACATATTAGTGATCTCTGTACTATTATCGGTTTCAGCTCCATCGTATGACATACTAGTTGAAATACCTGCCTCTTTCTGTTTATCATTTACAAAACGCCAGAAGTTTTTTTGCATTATTTTCTATCCCTGTATCTATTTTATCAGTATATTTTCGATACAATGAGTCATTTAGCGCTTTGCAACGTGACCTTAGAGAAGCGAACAATTCGTAATCGTAACATTTTTGTGTTTCCTTATATTTTTATGAGGTACTTTTTTTAGATTAATTAGTTTTATGATCTGAAAGTTAAACCATTTTGGATACTTTGAAATTTTCACTATATTTGGAGGCACATACTTCGAGATTACAAAACTAAGGTGGCAGTACAAGCAATTTGTTGCATCTTCTACCTCTTTTCACTCAAACTCTGCATCCCAGTTTACCTCAGTGAGATATTCATATATACGTTGGTAAATCGCTTTTCCAAAATCTAATATAATATGCTCGTTTTTTGAAGAATTAGAATTTCCTGTAAGTTCGGCTTTTATTTCTTATCACTATCAACCAGGGGAACTATTTCTCATTTATATTTTTATTTATTTATTTTATTTATTTATTATATATTTCTATCAACTGTTTCTTTTTGAGAATCACTAGAGAAGACTAGACATAGTAATCCACCACTCAAATTTTTTACAATATTTAACTGCTTGAGATTTAAAAATCCGAAATTTTCACCTATAATTTGTGCAGCTTTCTTAATAGAGCTCTTTTACATTAGGTTCTAAGTCTAATTTTACCCCATCGTTACTATTCGTCAAAAATAAACCGGGTAAATTATAGTCACCAAATAGCAGTAGATTAGCTTGTGGAAAGTTGAAATGTCTATAAGTGATAATGCGTGCTAATCATATAGGTCAGAAGACGAATCAGGAGGTGCATATAAGGATCCGATAACATAATTATTATATCCTGTCTGAACCTTTACAAATATTTGCCCAACTTTGTTACTTCTGATCGTTATAAGCTCGCTGCAAAATTCGTGCCTAACTGCTATTAACTCTCCGCCTCCCCTCTCGTATTGACTTTTTAGAACATCCCTGTCTTGTCTGAAAACTTTATATTCATTTAGCCGTATTTCTGCATTTTCTATACCTCCATGAAGCCATGTGTCCTTAAAACAATAATGTCCCATTTTGTAACAGTTGGTTCCAAAGCGCTTCGGAGGTGACGAAGCTTAGTACGTAGCCCCCTGACATTTTGATGATATATTTGAAGACAGAGTGTGGATGAAGTAGTTAGGTTAGGGTGCTGTAACGTTGTTCTACTGACTGTTTTGCAGATTGAGATGCAGAGTCCACAATTTTCAGAATTCCTTGCACGGACTCGATTTTCTTGTTTTCGTAGCCCTTGTTCCTCAATTCCTCAAGTTCCTTTTGCAGTTTCCTGTAGTGATCTCGTTGCAAAATAATTTGATCCGCATGAAAGTGTGTGTCTCCTTTATATTTTGATGTCTGTTTCAGCACAGAGATAGCCGATTCCGCGTCGTTTTTCTCCCCCAGTATAATGACCTTGATGCCGCCCAGACGTACATTGGATAACGTACTGAATACCTCGTCAAGTTTTGCTTTATCTTCATATACTCTTGTTTCAGCACCACTCGCGGAGGATTCCGGGACGCAAAAAAGATGATGTTGTTCAGGCGGTTTTGCCTATCCACAATCTCGGTTACAATATCCTCTGCACTTCGGGTTTGGCTGATTTCTTCTCTGTCGTGGTCCACTTTTGGAGATTTTTTTTAGTCAGCCAATAAGGCTTCATTATTAGATCTCCGAGAGTTTTCCTCCACCTTATTTAGTCTTTCGGAGATGATATTTAGTTGAGTTAGAATTTTTGAGAAAGCATGGTCAATAGATGGATCTTCTTTTGTTGGAGTTATGGAGATCGATGAATTTTGCATCAGCGCTGGAATTATGCGATTTGAAAGTAGAGCATTCAGACTTATTCTAATTGATTAAGATGTAGGAGACCATATCGAACCATCAAAACTGTCACGATCGTCCTCGTCTGATTCTGAGCTATGGTGCTTGTTAGGGGAGTGCAAAAAACTCGAATTTCGATCGAGTCGAGTCGAGCTTGTTAGCTTTCGAGTCGAGTCGAGCTGAGCTCAATCAGGTTCGAGTCGAGTAGAGTCGAGATCGAGCTTTCCAGAAAGCTCGAAACTTTTCGAGCACTCAAATGTCTTCGAGAACCCGAAACTTTCGAGAACTCGAACATCTCCGAGGACTCGAATTTTTCGAGTTCTCGGATGGCTTCGAGAACTCGAAACTTTCGAGTACTCGAATACTTTCGAGCTGCTCGAAAGTTTCAGGCTCTCAAAACTTTTGAAATTAACAAGAATTTTTTCAAACCCGATACTACGAGGTTTTTCGCATTGCTAAAAGCGATTTTGAAATAAAACTTCAATATTTATTATCCAAAACGATGACCAAATTCAGTGAAAATTCAATAAGCTGACGACATCCCTGAATATAATAAATTTCTTCAAAATTTCAACTAAGTTTATGATCAGAAGCCCGAAAAAAACTCTAGTATACTGAGTCTCATGGAAATCCGTCAGTTTATTACATTTTTCATCTGTCAATTTATTGAAATTCTCAAAAATTTAGTCGCGGTTTCGATAAAATATCTCGAATTCTTACTTTTGATTTTAAAATCACTGTTGGCAATTCGAAAAACCCCCTAGTACCGGGCTTGAAGAAATTCTTGTTAATTTCAAAAGCTTCGAGAACCCTCAATTTTCGAGCAGCTCGATATTTTCGAGTACTCGAAACTTTTGAGCACTCGAATGAGTTCGAGAACTCGAACATCTTCTAGAACTCGAATTTTTCGAGAACCCGAAACTTTCGAGTACTAGAAGTCGTTCGAATTCTCGAAACTTTCGAGTAGCTCGAAAATTTTGAGAACTCGAAATATCGAGTATGCTCGAGCTCGAATCGACTCGAAAAAAGTCGGCTCGGCTCGACTCGAAGTTTCGAGCTTTTTGCACACCCTTAGCATGCGCCAATATAATTCTCGCGTCGTGCCACTTTTGCACCATGACACATATGTGGGCATTTCAGAAGAAAATTATTTAACTTGATCTGATTTAATTGTCCTTGAGTACATTAGGGTTTTTGGGTTCGCTGCATTCAAATGTGATGTATTTTCAAAATTAAAAATGGCGGATCCAATATGGCGGACACAAATTATTAAAAATATCTGGTCCTTGATAAAATTGATGATACTTAGGTTTTTTGGAGTTGCTGATTTCTAATCTGATGTTGGGTTTTAAAAATTCAAACTGGCGGACGTGAATTATTAAAAATGTTCGGACCTTGATAAAATTGATGATACTTAGGGTTTTGGGGTCGTTGATTTCAAATCTGATGTTGGATTTTAAAAATTCAAGCTGGCGGACATAAATTATTAAAAATGTTTGGACCTTGATAATATTGATGATAGTTGGATTTTTGGGGTCGCTGATTTCAAATCTGATGTTGTATTTAAAAAAATCAAACTGGCGGACATGAATTATTAAAAATGTTCGGACCTTGATAAAATTGATGATACTTAGGTTTTTGGGGTTCGCTGATTTCAAATCTGATGTTGGATTTTAAAAATTCAAGCTGGCGGACATAAATTATTTAAAATGTTCGGACCTTGATAATATTGATGTTAGTTAGATTTTTGGGGTCGCTGATTTCAAATCTGATGTTGTATTTAAAAAAATCAAACTGGCAGACATGAATTATTAAAAATGTTCGGACCTTGATAAAATTGATGATACTGAGGTTTTTGGGGTCGGTGATTTCAAATCTGATGTTGAATTTTTAAAATTTAAAATGACGGATTCAATATGGCTGACACAAATTGTTAATAAAAATTTCCGGTCAAGATCTGCACTCATTTTTGTTCAAAACCTTAGGAATACGTTTATCTGTAAAAAAACATTGTTTTATTTTATTTGTACCATTAAAATGACTTCAGCTACAGAAAAAAGCAATTTGCAGGAGGTTTTATGGGAAAAAATAATGTCATATTCGTGCTCCTAATGTGTCAATCTACAAACAATCTATTTTTTACTTTCGTCTCCATAAACTCTTGAATTAATAGCCTTAGCTTTAAACATAAAATAGCTTTAACATAAAAAAAACAATGTTCCCGACACTTTGCAGAAAAACTAATGACAGCCACGTGTTTCGCACATAAAAAATGATAAAAAACAATGTTTTATTTCATTTATTCATCTATAAAATAATTTTAGCTACAGAAAAAATAGTTTTTCTGAGGTTTTCGTGCTGGGGTGCTCAGATTTTTGAAATTAAAATTGTTGAAAATTTTGGGTGCAGACATTTCGGCGTGGCCCTGGTCGGGACCAGATCTGGCCCCGATTGGGCACCGCAGTCAAGGCCAGACTCGAAATGAAACGCCTAATCCGATCAGGGCCAAACTGGGGTATCCATAAGGAAGGCCCCATCTGGCCCTGACCAGGCCCCTTCTAATTTTTAGTTATGAAAATATTATTAAAATACATTTATTCAATAAAAAAGTAAATAATTAATTGAGTATATTATACTTTATTATTTCGAATATTTGAAAACAATTATCGTGAGTTTTACAGAGAGTTTAAAAGCCTTTGTCATCTTTCGCATCAACTATCCTTGTAACGTATTAAACAATAAACTTTATATACATATTTCGAAAAAAGTGAAACGTGTCAGTAGTTCGTCCTGAGCTTTCTGTTTCCACCCCATCTTTGGGGTTGCTGAACACTGAGCCGATGTGCAGCATTGGATCGTCCTCAGATATTTTGTATCGTTCAGAACTCAAACCTGCAGAGAATTTCGATAAATTTCCTTATCATGAATTTTGTGACGTGCTTCTTTTTAATTCGATCATATCGTATCCAGTCGACTGTAACACAGTCAACAGTTCTTTCTTTCTTTTGGCCTCTTAACAAATTCCACTTACTGGAATGGTCTAACAAGATTTGAATTCATTGTGTTAGATCTGAAAAAATCCAAAATTTTATTAAATTCTGCTATATGATTAAATATTCTTTTTGATAAATAAAAAAAATTATTTCACTATCAATGACAAAAAAATTCCAAGAATAAATATTATAAACGGAGCTTTTTGGCACGTCGAGCAACGAATAAAAAAGTAAGGTTATAGTACAAAAAAGTTACAGCATTAAGTCTATACGTACCTTTATACCTTACTAAAAAGAAGAGTGGGATCTTTTTGTACAATTGGTCCCAATTCTGGTTCCCAATTCTCAATCTATTTAACACTT
>JAABKJ010014526.1:0-10093 GCA_011634705.1 Andricus grossulariae
CACTACTTTCCAACCGAGCAATTCACGCCTACCCCGAAAGGGAAACGGCTTAATGATATAATAATAATAATAATGTACCCCTCGATTTTATCTAAACCAAAAGTATGAAATTATTGTTGAAAAATTATATTTATTTCAGGCAGTGAAATATTAATCAAGCGAAGGAACTTTGCTATTGGCTGAAAGAAATAAGTGACTTGTGTTTAAAAATTCAAGGAAATATTTCCTTCAAACAAATTAAAGTCCATCGGCTGAAGCAAAGACTTTTCTTGAGGCGACCAATTGGACCATATTTTAGACTCTAGAGGAATTTTCCTATTTATTTTATATCGGGAAAATTGAGAAAAAGCATCTAATTGAGATAACTATATCAAATTCTAATGAAATCTTACGCCCACCTAGGGAGTGGTAGCTTTTGACAGACTAAAAAAGTGGTCATGTGTAAAATTCAAAATTTTTCGAAAATTGAAAATGGCTGACATCATAATTTTTTGTCACTTTTAACGAAATTTGGTCAAAATTGGTTAATAAAGCAATTGTACCATCAGTCTGAATAAAAGAAATGGCCAAAAAGATTGTTTTTCACACTCTTTTTCTTTAAAATTTGTATATTTTGTTATGTAACCTCACGAAATTAGGGGATGGGAGCCCAACATATTGTGAAAATTTTTTTATCCGACGTAGTAAGGACCATCCAAGGGGACAAGACACTGTAACGAGCTGAAAAATGAAGGTATTTTTTCGATTTTTTTTTATATGAAGTTATCATGGGATCTTTTTGAAATTTGTATTACAGTTTATTGACGTACGTACAAGATGAAAAAATTAATTATTAATTATTTGGGCCAACCCCCCCCCCCCCACATCCACGCCTTCAGAAGTTAGCACTGCCAAAATAATTCTTTCCAGGTGGTTGACAGGAAAGAACTTTCATTGAAATGAAAAAATATTTCTTAGGGTGTGAAAAACAAATTCAAAGGAACCAGGTTTTTAGCTCCCAAGAAATCCAGAAGTAATGAAAAGGTATTAGTTTTATGTAAAATTTGACTTCTTCGCGGTTTTCATCAAATCTACACATTTTGAGACCCTCTGAGTCTGAAAAAAGGATTTTTATGAAGGTGTCTACGTCTGTAGTCGGTAGGCACGATAACTTTCGAAAGACTGATCAGATTGGATTGAGCTTTGGCACACGTTTTTAAGGCATACAAAGAAAGGACAAGATCGTTAAACAGCCATTTTTGACCAACGGTCCTGGTTTTATCCATTGAAAATGCTTTTCAAGAAATAAAAATTCCATTTTTCGGTAAAACTATGCAAGATACAAGAAAAGATGAAAAGACAAAAATTTTTCAACTAAAAAAGATATACAAATTTATTGTTAATCATGTTTTCATAGGACGCGTAGTTTTTGGTTTGATTGTAAAAAATAACATTACACCCCACTCACGGTTTGGGAACAGTGTCGGGAGTTGCCTGTAAATAGCCTTGTTCCTAAATCGGGAGTATCAAAACATCAACAGTCAGGGCCGCCTGAACCATTTCCAATTGGAATGCATAATATTGCGAAATATACTCAACTGAGTACTCGCGCACTGCGGCCCTTCCAAGGCGAGAGTCGCAACCGTCTCTCGCCCCTTGAGCTGTGAAACTGCGAGGGCCAGCAATTCTAAGAATTTCTAAACTGCGAGTTCCAAAGCCGAGAGTCGGGTGTAAAAAATTTAAAAACTAAGTTTTTTGAAAACCAATACAAGATTCGAAAAAAATAGACCAAAGTTGTTAAACCAAAAGAGAACTACAAATTTGTTTTCAATCATTTTTTGGTGGGGCAAGTAGTTTTTGTTTAAATTGTAAAAAATACATTAAAAATAAAAAATAAAAAAGTTTCTGGAAAAACGGCACAAGATATAAAAAAAATGAAGAAAAAGTTGTTCATCAAAAAAAGATTGACAAATTTTTATGAATTATTTTTGATGAGACGCGTAGTTTTTGTTTTAATCGTGATTCGCCTAAATTAAACCTAAAAATTTGCTTTTGACCGTTTTTTCTCACGAGACGCGTGATGAGAGTGTGTTCGCTAAAGCCGAAGGAGCTTTACCAAAAGAGAATTCACAATCACTAAATTTCAGTTGTCAATTGTTTGACCTTTAATTTTAATAGTCCTATACAAAAATGTGGGGAAAGTACAATGACCTAGGGGGTTTTACACTTGCTAATATTGACGATTCTGTTCAGAATTCACAAAAATGTATTTTTTTCTTATAAGAAATACGTTTTAAACTTCGCGGGGTTTGCGGAACATCTAAATATCAATTTTTTTCAAAACAAAAAAATAAGTTTTTTTTTATTTGATCAAATTTGGGAGATGAGAGCATGAACATTAAAAAAAATGTAATGCGCTTTTGGACCACCCTAGTGAGCACCCGTTCAGACGAATTGCCAAACCCCTCGCAAAAACACGAAAATTCATGAAGCATAAAATTAATTTGAACTGATTTAAATCAGAAAAATCAGAGAAAGTCGACATCTATGAGTCAATCTCTACGGAATCGAATTCCCCTAATCAATGCGCCCTAATCGTCGGTCACATCAGAGGGTCCGGTCTGGTCGGGTCGCGGTTCTTATTCAATTACTATCTGGTGGGTTGGTGTACGTAGAATGTGGCTTAATACGTCAGGTCCTTGAATGAAACCCGCACCTATATATTATATGTCATACGTCACAAGGGCCGAGTCTACGTACTCTCATTGCAAGGATCCCAACTTTCCCACTTGCAAGCACAGCTTCACGCACAATGAATGTCTTTATTTAGCTCCTCAAACACGAACGCACCCACTAGAGTCTGGGTGGCCAGAAAAACAAAAGCTTCCAATTTTTTGCGAATCCACCCCCATTTTTGGCAGATTACCAAAAAAGTGAATACGTTTTTTTCAATATTAGGTCCCCCTGAAGTTTTTCATAAGAATAACGCAGGGAGTGGAAAAATTGTCTGGTGCTGGCCAGCCCCAGACTAGACTGGGCTAATCAACACTGTAACACTTTTGTGAAATCCGCGGCTAGATGGTCTAGCCGGGTGCTAGTTAGCGCCTCGTCAGCCGCAAGTTAAGCACTTCAGTCAGAGGTAAATAAATCAATAATAACAAAATAAATACTACATAGTGTATGATGAACGAATAGTAAGTAACACATAAATAGTAAATAATAAATAAATAACTGAACCATATTTTGTTTTCAGAAGCCAAACTACACTGAAAAATGTTAATAACAAAAAATATTTCAATGAAAAAATTATAATTATTGAACGTATTGACAAGGTCTTAAAATATCCCAACTTATATATAAAGTATGAAGCTAGAAAAATACATTCGAAAAAAATTCGATAGCATCGTGAATCAAACCCTAACTGCATAAGCTTATAAAACGCGCGCACTGTCTGTGTCGACTACCGAATATTACGTTTAATTTTCAGCTACAAAAGAGGATCACTCATTTACTAGAAACACTATAATAACTTAAAATATACTTTTAAAATAGTGTATCTTATATTTTCATAACATTTATTAAAATCTATAAAAATATTATTCTGGTAATTTTTTTATTGCAAAGAAAAAATTTCCACATTAATGTTACAAAAATTCTAACAACTTGATATAAGAGAAAAAAATTGTTTTTCGAAAATGGTGAAAAAATTTGGCTGATTGACACTTAGAAATATATTTTTATGTTGTGAAAGGCTGACCAGTGCCACATCTTGCCCAGACTAGAATGTCAAGATTAGACGGTCTAGACTAGACGACGCGACGCCAGATCTGGGCCAGATTCGACATCAGACTACCAGGAGATTTTTCCTCTACTGTGCGCTTCGAGCTTGTGTTCGTGAGCCTAATATGTGCATTTTGACTGCAAATTTTCAAATTTCATACATATTCTTCTTTTCGATTCTGATAAAATTTCTCTTCCTCTTTCGGAATCCGTTAGAAAATTTTACAAAAATTCAAAATTGACAAAATGACGGCGGTTTTTCTGAAAATATTCAAAGTCAATTTATTTTGTTTGTTTAAAAAACAAAAATTCACTTTTTTTGGCAAAACGACACAAAATATGAAAAAAAGTAAAAAAATTGTTTCTTTTCGAGATTTTTTCTAAAATACGTATAAAATCGTGAAAGATTTTTTTCTTAACAATACAATTTTATTTTGTGACGAAAAACCAAAAAGGACTTCATTTAACAGTTTTAACAAGGTTTTGGTGGAAGAATAATGAAGTTAGAAAAAATGGAGGGTATCGATTATTTATTTTTTACTTTTTTATGACATAAAATTGTATAGTTGAAAAAAAAATCTTAAAGGATTTTATAAACATTTTCGCAAAATTCTCGAAAATAACGCAAGACAGAAAAAAGTGTCAAGAGATATTTTGCTAGAACTTTTTTTGGGAAACAATTCTATTTTTTTTACTTTTTTCCTATCTTGTGTCGTTTTGGCAAAAAATGTGAATTTTCCTTTCTTAGAGAAAAAAAATCTTTCAAATCCTTTAAAATAGATTTAAATTTTCTAAATCTTCGAAGTTCTTGAAAGATCCTATAAAATCAAGCAGGTCTGATAAAATCCGTAAGTTATCTTGAAACATGATATCTCTTAAGAATTATTGAAAAATTTGGAAACTTCTTGAAATCTTCTGAAACCATATTAAACTTCTTAAAATCTCCTAAAATACTTTGAAATCTTTGAAATTCTGTGAAATCCCTTGGAATCTTTTAACAAACCCTGAAAGCTTTCAAAAATCCTATAAAATTCTTGCAAATTCCTGAAACCATTTAAAATCCTTTCAAGCTCCTTGGCATTTATTGAAATCTCGTGAAATTTGTAGAAATCCCTTGAAATATTTTGAAATTTCGATTTTTGAGAGCAATTTGAGAAAATAGTAAAATTAGTGTTATTTGTTTCTAGCATAGCACTTAATTGCAAAATGAAAAAATATCTAATGGAGCCCTGTAAATCGCAGCTTCAAAACTTAAATATTTATCAACCCGAAATCTGGAACCATTGGAGATTAAAGAAATTCTAATTGAACGTTTTTTAATATCTCGCGTGAAGTTTTAAAATTTCAATTTTTAAGCCTCCAAAATATTTTCTGAACTGATACGTATTTGATAGTTTCCTTTGTTAAAAGATTAATAGGAAACGCGATGATTCAAAGCATAAAACATTTTTTAGTGTCGCCCCTGAACTATATATGAATAACTCGGTTGCGGTATAAGTTTCAGTTTTTACGATAACGACTCTCGACTGAGGGAATCTGATATTCCGACCACATGATAGTACCTATATAACTTTAAGACGCGTACTTTACGCACTTGGGATATTCAGTAACACTTAAAAATAAATTTTTCACATTTTTACTCATCCTCACATATGTTCACACATTTCTGAACCATCTGTCACATTTTTTGCATTGTTCTGAATCATATTGTACATTTCTTGTCATCATCACTCGAATTCTCATATAACATTTTTTAATAATAAAGTGTGCACATATCTTGCATATCTTTATTTTTTTTCCTCATCGCAGTAAAAAAGGTGTTAGTTTGAAGGATCGCTTCCAAGGCTAAAATAATCTGCAAAAACAGCTGGCCTATCACGGAGAAAAATGAGTCTGCTAAAATTTTACAGGATTTTCAGTTTAAATAGGGACAGCTTATCTTTTTTGTAAGCCTTACCGAATTTTCTGCAAAGTTTACAGAATTTTCAGTAATTTTACAAGTTTACGGGCACTTTTTATAAAATTTACATACTTTTCCCAGCAAGTATTCCATAACATTTGTTTCAGGAATTTGCCCAAGATAGTTGCAGGTATGTTTACCCAATTTTTAAAAAATATTACCCAAAAATATTTTGGGCCTCGGACTCATTTGAGAAATTTAAAATAGTGTCAATATTAGCATAATTTTGAAAGAATAGTAGGAAAATAGTGTAATGCAATTTTTTCAGAATATTACATTAACGGGTAAACTATTTTCGTAATCTAGTATACAATATACAGTTCCCATAAAATCGCGTGACATCATTTTGAATCTTAAAAAATACCCTAAAAGCTTTAAAATCTATTGAAATATTTTAAGAACCCCTTGAAATCTATTGAGATCTTTTGGGATTCCTGGAAAACTCGTCAATCTTTTTATAACCCTTGAACTCTTTAAAATCCCTTAAAATGCTTAGAAATCCGTATAAATCTTATAATTTCTTTTGGAATCCTATGAATCTCTTAAATCTGCTGAAATTATCCTTCAAATATCTAGAATCCCTGAAATCCGTAAAAAACCCTAGAAGTCCCTTGAAACTTAATTTTATTTAATTTATTCCCTGAAGATCTCTAGAAATTAGTTGGAAACTCTATATCTATTAAATACAACGTCGATATCCTGGATAACCTTTTAAAATCTTTTAAAATTTCCTGAAATCCTACGAAATTCTTTGAAAATCCTTAAGAAGTTTTTAATCTCGTCATAATCGTTGGAATCTCTTTTAATATACTTTTAATACCTTAAAATCCTTTGAAATACCTTGAAATTTATAACATCCATTAAATCTTGTGAATCCCTAGTAATCCCACAAGAATCGAATAAAATCCCGCAAAACATCTTGAAATCTGTAATATCTTTCAAAATTCCTTGAAAAAAATGAAATCTTTGAAACCCATTGAAATCCCGTAAAATCCTCAAAATCCGATAAACCTCTTTAGAATCCCTTGAAATCTCTGATATTTTTTGAAATTCTTTCAAATCTTTCAAAATACCGTGAAAGTTTTGAAATCTCTTGAAAGTTTTGAAATTCACTGATATCTATTAAAACCCCTTGAACTCTGTTTAAATACTCTGAAATCCCTGGAAAACTCTTCAATGGAAATAAAAAACTCGAACTCTTAAGGCTGAAACATTTTAATATAAAGTAATCAAAACTAAACTGCAAATTAAAGCACTCAAGTTGAACTCTTTTTTTTTTATTTTAAGCTTTTAAATTTGAAGCTTGAAACATTTTGCATGCAGAAATTTTGAATTCAACGCTAAATAATTTGCACGTATAAACAGGAAGCTTCCAAGTTCAAAACTTTTCAATTGTACAATATTTAAAATAGAATAAAATTTTTTTTTTCTGTCGTTTAACTGAAAAATTTTAAATCATAAGTTTAGAAAAATTAAACCTTTTCATTAAACTGGGCAATTTTTAAATTAGAAGTTGAATTATTTTAATTGTAAGTTGTTTCATATTATTAATTGTTCAATTTTTATTTATATACATTAAAATTCAGCACTTTCACTCACAAATTAAAAATTTCAAATTACAGCAATTATAATTGTAACGTTTAAAGTTTCAATTTAGCACTCTGAAATTTCAATGACTCAAGGCTTTCTTCGAACAATTTATTGTTAAAGTGTTTAGTTTTCAATATTTGATTGTAATGCTGATTTTTAATGAAAAGTAACGTGTTGCTGAATATTAGCAAACTGTTCTGTTTTTTTTTATTAAAAACTTTCAAATTCAGTGGGCTATAAATGAAATAATTTTAGATTGAAACAATATTTGAATGCGATTTGAAATCAAATAAAAGCATGTCTACTAATTTCAAATTATTTCAAAATTACGAATAATTCATAAAGTTTCAATCGGACGTTTACATTTGTTTCACAGATTCGAATAATTCTTTCCGCGGTCTGCCTCTGGGCACACTGCCATTTACTTTACCTTGATACACTTGTTTCGTTAGTCGTTCATATTTCATTCTCTCAACATGTCCAAACTATCTCAAAGAATTTCTTTCACATATGTCAACTAGTGTCTCCTCCACGTCGCTCGCTAATATATTTTTACTTATAATAATGTGCCCTGTTCTATCGATAACCTTCTTACCCTCGTTTATATGCCTATCTAACTCTCCCCATCTAAATTTCCGTCACTAGTGAATAGGCCACCAAGATATATGTACTTATCAACTTATTCTATTCTGTCATCATTTAGGACAATGTTGCACATTGTTTTCTCACTTTTTCCCTCAAACACCATTACCTTTGTTTTATTTATGTGCATGTTGAGTTGCTCAACAATCTTTGCAAGTCCTCGATTGACTCTGCTGATAAATAGCCCAAAGAAAAAACAAAGTGTGATTTAAACTCTAATTTCAGGGTACCATTTCCCTGCAACAGAAATTAGTATTGGTAGTTTGAATGGTACCACTATACAAGGTATCCCTTCCCTCGGACTTGGGGTACAAAATGTCACCTGCAGTCAATTGTTTTCACAGATTTGCGGCAAAAACAATAGATGCTACTTTCGTACCCCAACTCCGAGCGAGATGGAACCACGTTATGAAATTAGCTGCAACAAAATTTATCCCAGAGTTTTTACTGTGCCATGAGGACATAACGCATCCTTGTTCACCGCCTTGCATAATATCGAACCAGTCGCTCAGTTTCCCATTAACCCTTACACTTGCTCTGCTACCTGCATATATTGTTTTTATTGCTTGTAGGAGTCATCCATTGACTCCATACTCTTTGAGGACTTCCCAAAGTTCACTTCTATCCACCTTGTCAAACGCTTTGCACAGAAGACTTTTCTCCTTACTCTCAAACTTTTTTCTGTGATCTATCTCAAGCTAAATATTTGATCAGTACATGACCTTCCTGAGATGAATCCACTTTGGACTTCTCATATATTTTCTTCTGTTACTTTTATTACTCTAAAAATAAGTATTTTTAAATATATTTTACTTGCGTTACTTGATAAGCTGATACCTCTGTAATTATTGCAGTTGTTTTTATCTCCCTTTCTTTCGTATATTGGTACGATAATCGCTTTTCTCCAATCGTCTGGGACTTGTCCCGTCTCAAAGCATAAATGAATCAATTCGCACACCCTGTGTGGTATGTATTCGCCACCGTATTTGAGCATTTCAGTGTTGATAATGTCTACACCAGTTGCCTTACCATGTTTCAAGTTCTTAATTATATCCTTAACCTCAGTGACACAGATTCTCTCAATTGAGTTTTCCAACGCATTGTGTTCTACATCACAGTTGTGTTGCCCTATATCTTCACCTTCCAATTGTTCCCTAAAGGAGTCTCTCAAAGCGTCCAGTATCCCATCTGTATCATATAATATTTCACTTTTGCTATTCCTCATGCTGACAAACTTTATATTTTTACTTCCCTTCGTAGATTTAAATAAGCGTTTCTTGTTTCTTTAAAAGTTGTTTTGTATTTTCTTCTCTTCTTCTGTTCTAATTGTATATTTACTTTCCTTAACTAGTCGTTTAACTTTCCTATTTTTGTGTCTGTAATCATTTTTAAGCCTATTTATCTCCTCTTCGCTAAGACCTGTGATGTTTAACGTTCTGTTGTACGCTCCTTTATTTTCTTTTTGGGCTGCCTGAATTTCATCATTCCACCATCCATCACCAGGTATTCTTCCTACAACCGCAGTACCACACACTCTGGTCGCAGTTTCAATAAATATATCCTGGAACATAGTCCACACGGAGAAAAATGGATATTAAAGAAGACTATCTAGATATTACTAGTTAGCATCTCAGAATCTCAGATATTCAAAAAATATTGGTTACTTATGCACAAATTGCCTGTAAAGCATGCCAATGTCTATAAAATCCGAAAGGATTTTTCATGGCAGTCCTCTATTTTTGATATCCGAATCCTCGAGCATTGATAATAATACGCTGTTCAAGGCTAACATAAGTGACGCCTGTAGCGCCAAGATCTCTTTTTCTTGAGAAAATTATGATATCCATATCCAGAAACCTGGGTGAGGTGTCTTATACGGTGACTCTGGGATACTGGGCGACCTCTCAGAGTATGCAGCCTTATCCTTGCACGCGGTGCTCTACAAGGATGGACGAACCCTTTCCCTAGCTGTTCGCGGTTCAAAACGATCGAACGCGTAGAGCACCCGACAATTGGTCGGCAAACAATGCCGATCATCCTAGAGTTCGGGGTGCTGAAAATAATCTAGATGGAAACACGACGACAAACCGGCGAAACGCCCACATTGAGTGGACGAATCAACTCAAGGATGACTTGCTAGAC
>JAABKJ010014527.1:0-10093 GCA_011634705.1 Andricus grossulariae
TGTAAAAAATGTGTTATTTATAATTGAAAATTATTTTTTTATCATTAACTCTTACTTAAAGTAACGTGATCATTGTCATTTTGAAGAAAAGGTTGTGGACTTTGACATCGAAGTTATAACATAAATTATTTGATTATCGAGGGCTTGACAGACATAATTTTACGTTGAAAGTTCGTCTTGTGTTGAAAATTCGTCTTTTTAACTTGAAAATAAAACAACATATTTGAAATTTCTTGTCCTCTTTGGGTAATTCTGCAAGTACCTATCTAAAGTGATTTTTTTTTAAACAATCAACTTTCAATCAACAATCAACTTTCTGGTGATTCCTCATGTAGCTGAGGGATCGCCAGACGCTGTCGCTGCCCCTTGCCGGCAGGGGGTCGGTGACCAAGCAATTATTTACTTTAATGGCATACTTCTTCGTTGTGCTTTAGGAACAATAGATTTTCTTTCAGTGTCGAAAGGCAATATAACCTCGAGGCTTGATATTCTTGATTTCTTTGGATGCCGAAACTGGCAATATGGTGTAGATGAGTGCACTGCTTTTCTAGGAGCGTATTACGCATTTTAAATACATGCAATAAATTCGGAAGCGAGGCGAAAACCAGGGTGTTGGAAGGTGTTATGGCTATGTGAGAATGTGAAAAACTGGGAGGAAACAATGCCATGGAGAAACAACGATAAAAAAAATGGTGCTCAAAGGATCCCGGATGAGGATGCGTCAATGAACGTAATCTCGAGCTTTAGTTATAACGAATCCCTCCGGATTTCTGTTATTCTTTTATCCTATATCGACATTTATTCCTCCACTCGGCGCCAACATTTATTATTGCGTGATGGTGTCAATATCCCTCGTGGAAAAATTTTTCACAAGAAAGCACAACATTTCTATTAGAAAAAAATGTATTTAAATACAAATAGCTAATTTTTTCTGGTATTTTCTTGTAGAATTCATAGAATTTCTGGTCCACGCCGTTTCTCAGCGCGCAGGGCGAGAGACCGTTGTGACTCTCGCTTAGAAAGCGCCGCAGTGCGCGAGTACTCAATCGAGAATATTGCGCAATATTACGAATTCCAATTGGAAGCGGTTCAGGCGGCCCTGACTGCTCACGGGAGGATCTCCCCGACTTGTGGCCAAGCTATTTGTAGTTCTATTATTGAAAATTGAAGAATAATTGACTTTGAAGGACGATTCTGAACCAATTTAATTTGAGATTTTTTCATCGAAGAAGACATTTTTTTGAATAGTTGTAATATTCAACTTTTTATTCAAAATGAGTAATTATAAATTAAATATTGAAAACTAAACAACTTTCAAACTGAACTATTTGAAACAGAAAGCTTTGAATCTTTAATATTTCCGAGTGCTGAAATAAAACTTGGAACGTTCACATTTTAATTTTTTTATCTAACAAATTTTTAATATGTAGGTGAAATTATTGAATTTTGATGCATAAATAACAATTGAACAATTATAAATTTAGACAAAATTTGAGTTATTTTAAGCGCTATTTACAAGCTTTGAGAAGATCCAAACTTAATTTGAAACTGGAAAAGGTTTCGAAAAATAAAAAAATAAATTTAGATTTTTGAAGATTTCGCAATAAAATTTTTCAGCTTTTTAAGCATCTTTAAAAGGTTTAGGAAAATTAAAAAAAATCTTTATTTTGCTGAGAAAATTTAGAATTATTTGGTATTTCGAAAAATTTTGCAGGATTTTCAAAAAATTTTAAGAAAAATTCGAGTTCCAAGATAATAAAATTATTACTAGGATCCTGAAAAACTTTAAATAATTTTTTTCAAACAAATTTGTAAGAGAATATTTGAAAAGATTTCAAAACAAATTTTAATGTATAAATTAATGTTTCTAGCTTAAAATTGCTAAAAATGATATAATTTTGAAAATTTATAAATTTTTTGATTCATTCTTCAATTCATACCAATTTTTTAAATTAAATCTCGTTAAACTGTAAAATTAAAAATTTTAAACTTCTATAAATTGTACAGTTCAAAGATTTAAAAAATGTAAATATACGGTATAATTTTTCATCCTCTTAATTGAAGAAGGAATCATCCAATTCGCAAAATTTTCAAAATAATATCACTTGAAGCAATTTTAAGTGAAAAATATTAAAAATTTGAAGATTACAATTTTTAAAACTGAAGGACTTTTAAATTAGAAGTTAAATTATATTAATTTTAAGTCATTACAAGTTAATAATTGTTCCATTGTTATTAACACATCAAAACTTGTTTTAAAATATTAAAAAATATTCTCTTAAAATTATAATTTTTATAATAAAAAATCATTAAAAACTTTCCCAGGAATCTTGAGACAATTTTTGTATTATATTGAAACCTTTCAAAATCCTTGAAAAGCTTCAAAGTTTTATTTCAAAATCTTTAAAAATCTAGTTGAGATCACTAAAAAATCCCGAAAAATAAAGGGACCGAATTGGACCATTCCCGAATAACAAACAAAATAAAATTAATAAATAAAATTAAAAATTTGTTTTTCATAAATATTATTAATTTATTAAAAATACAACAATCAAATTTTTTATGAAAAAAATTATTTTTAATGTTTAAAGTTTCTAAAATTATTGATATTTTCAATAAAATTACATAAATAATATTTATAAAATAATTTAATTGAAATTCGGGAATTTTCTATTTCGGATATTTTATAATTCTGCAATTTTTTGTCGAGAATTTTACAATTCTTGAATTTTATAATCCGGGAATTTTCCAATTTAGGAATTTTGCAGTGTCGGGAATTTCATTTTTCGGGATTTTTCAGTCGTCCCAAAATAAATTTCCCGAGACTCTAAATTTCCAGAATTGAAAAATTCCCGAATAATAAAATTCCCGAAATAAAAAAATTGCCGATATATAAATATCCCGGATTATAAAATTCCCGAAATAAAATTCCCGACAGTTTATAATATTACAGAAATATAAAATATCCGAACTAGAAAATTCCCGGATATAAACAATTAAAAAATTGTTTTTTATTAAATATTCATTTATTTTAAATAAAATAATCAAATATTGTTATCAAACAAGATTTTTTGATTGTTTAAAGGTTTTTTTGAATTATTGTGCATAGTATTTTCAAACAATTACAAAAAATGTTCTCAAAGATTGAATTGTTGACTTAAAAAAAGAAAAATTAAAAGAAACTTCCAGACAAATGAGTGCTGAATTGAATCTGGCCAATTTTGTTTAGAAAATGTTATTAGGTTCGGAGATAATTTAGAGTGAAATTTTTTTTCATTCAAGGCGCATCTGTTTTTAAATTTATTTTTTATACTATTCTTATAAAATTATTTTTATTTTAAATTCAAACAATAATTTTTAAAAACTTCATACATTAAAAAAAATGTTCTTTGATAAAAATATATGATTATTGTAATTTTAATAAATAAATCTTATTTATTAGAAAACAATTTTTTTAATTGTTTGAATTTCATAATTCAGCAATTTTCTGTCGGGAATTTTTTGAATGGGGGATTTTTACGTTTCGGCAATTTTGTAATTTCAGGAATTTTATTATTCGAGAATTTTCCAATTCGGAAATTTTACAGTGTCGGAAATTTTATTTTTCGGGATTTTTCAGTCGTCCTTTCGTTTTTAATTTCTTGGAAGCTTTTCACATTTTAAATTATTTTAAAACTTCTTAATATCTACTAAAACGATTCAAATTTTTCCTGAAACTTTGAATAAATCCTGCAAAAATAAAAAAAGATGCCTTAAAATCTTCCTGATTATTATTTAAAAATTTTGAAAATATTGTAAAATAGTTTCTTAAAATTATTTTTCCCAAATAAAAAATCATTGTTAATTTTCCAAGGAATCTTAATAACATTTTTTTATTCTTTTGAAGCCTTTGAAAAGGCTTAAAAATCTGCTAATTTTTTTCCAAATTATTTTTAAAAAGTTTTGAAATAATTTCAAGTATTAAATTATTTTTGAATGTCTTTAAAACTTTTAAGTATCTTTTCAACTTAATCCAATTTTTTTCTAAATTGCTCAATTGTCATTCATCGAAAATTGTTTTTTTTTTTTAAATCTTTTTAAATATTCTCTTAAAATTTTTATTTTGTTAGAAAATAACAAATTATTTTAATGTTTCCCAGGAAGCTTCACAAAATTTTACTTCAAAATTTTCACAAATCTCTATTTTGTTTAAAATTTATTATAATCTTCTCAAAGTTTAAATCTTCTACTGATATAAAAAATAGAATATAAAGAAAATACATTTTCTATAAACATAGTATAACCTGTTTCTTAAACCATTTGCATAATGTAAAAATAAATCACAATTTTACCATTCATTAAAAAAAAAATTGGCAAAAAATGCAGGCAGCAGGAATCGAGCCCGGACTTCCCGTCTACAAACTATGAGCGTTACCGCCTGATCTAACCGGAAGTTGAAAGTAATTACCATTTCGGAAAATTGAGCTGTCTATCGGATTACCAGAGTAGTTTCCCCCTTAATTCCCCTTTTTTATAAACTCAACTACAGGGATCCAAATATAAAAATTGACCAAGTTTGAATATAAATACGTACATCACAAAGATATGAGAGTAGATCAAACGATTCCTGTTCACTGGTCTCCAGTGTGGAAAAAATGGTTGGTTCAAGTGGATCCATAATCTTCAGTTCTTCTACTTGAGAAGGTGGTATATGTAATTTCAGATTTCCGGATTTCACTCGCCCGGAAGTGTATGATGTTGTTGCTGCTGCATCAGTGCTGATATCTATATTCCTGGTTGTATCAGTGGTAGGATTTAACCAAAGATCCGGTTTGATGTCTGCAATGCAGTTTGGCTTCAGATCTTCAAATTTGACGACCGCTTGCAGATTTGAAAGGTCTGCACAAGGCAAAATATGCTCATCGCAATTCCTATTCTCATCGTATACAATTGTGAACCCTTCGGGGACTCCTTCCAAAGTTGAGACTTCATTCTCGTATCTCGTGTCTAAAGAAAAATCATTCTCTTCATGAATCACTAATCACTATCATAAAGAGGTACCAGGGATCACAGCTGCTTAGTAGTTCAATTTTAGGTAAAAAAGTCCCTACTTCCCCCCCTCCACCCCCACCCCTCACTTCACAATTCGCCACCCTTCTCCAACTTTTGCCTCCAGTACTTCCCCCTCTCCTCGCTTCCGTGCTAACACTCCCCTTCCCCTACTTCCTTCCTCTATCACTCAATCTCACTCATTATTTCTCATCATTTCTCCTAGTTCCTCCCGCATACACTCACTTTTCCTCCCCAATTTCGACTCACCCTACTCCCCCTATAAACACCCCTCATTTCCCCTCACATTCCACATACCACCGCTCATAATTTCAGGTCACTTCCTGTACTCCCATTCCTCACAATTTCACCTCACTTCTCCTAGTTCCCCACCTAATTTCCCCCTAATTTCCCTTCACTTACACTCACTTTCCCTCCCTAATTTCAGATTACTTCCCCTACTCTCATTTCCAATCATTTCCCCTAGTCTCATTTTTCACAATTTCCTCTCACTTCTACTTCCACGCCCCTCACTTCCCCTAATTTCCCATACACCGCCGCTCGTTTCCCCTAATTTCCCTCCCCTCATTTACCCTCACTAATACTACTTCCCCCTCTTCTCGCTTCCCCAGCCAACACTCTCCTTACACTACTTGCTTTCCTATTCCGCACTCTCACTTACCCTCATTTCTAATCATTTCCCCTACTTTCTCCCACTTAAAATCACTTTTTCTTCCTAGTTTCGACTCACTTCCCCTACTCCCTCTACCACCACCATTTCCCCCTAATTTCCCTTCACTTACACTCACTTTCCCTCCCTAATTTCAGATCACTTTCCCTACTCTCATTTCCAATCATTTCCCCTAGTCTCATTTCTCACAATTTCCCCTCACTTCTCCTACTTCCATGCCCCTCAATTACCCTAACTTCCCATACAGCGCCGCTCGTTTCCCCTAATTTCCCTCTTATCATTTACTCTCACTAACCATACATCCCCTTCCTCATTTCTCTTAATTCCTCCTATTTACCCATCGCCCATTTCCTCTCCTAGTTCCCCACCCCTTATTTCCCCTCACTTCCCACACTCACCGCCGCTCATTTCTCCCTAATTTCCCTCCCCTTATTTACCCTCACTAACACTACTTCCCCCTCTCCTCGCTTCCCCAGCTAACACTCTCCCTCCACTACTTGCTCTCCTATCCCGCACTCTCACTTACCATCATTTCTAATCATTTCCCCTACTCTCTCACACTTACAATCACTTTTTCTTCATAATTTCGACTCACTTCCCCTACTTCCCCTATCACAATTTCCTCCTCCACTCATTTCCCCCTAATTTCCCTCCCCTCATTTACTCTGACTAACACTACTTCCCCCTCTCATCGCTTTTCCAGCTGACACTCTCCTTCCAATAATTGCCCTCCTATCCCACACTCTCACTTACCCTCATTTCTAATAATTTCCCCTACTTTCTCCCACTTACAATCCCTTTTTCTTCCTAATTTCGAGTGACTTCCCCTACTCCCTCTACCACCATTTCCTCCTCGACTTATTTCCCCCTAATTTCCCTCCACTTACACTCAATTTACCTTCCTAATTACAGGTCACATTTCCAATCATTTCCCCTAGTCTCATTTCTCACAATTTCCTCTCACTTCTCCTACCTCCACGCCCCTCACTTCCCCTAACTTCCAATACACTGCCGCTCGTTACCCCTAATTTCCCTCTCATCATTTGCCCTCACTAACTCTACATCCCCTTACTCATTTCCCTTCATTCCTCCTATTTACCCAACACCCATTTCCCCTAGTTCCCCCTTTTGGTTAATAAATAGAATATTTTGTTAAAAATTCGTTTTTTTTTTTTGGATGAAACTTATTTATTTTATCTGAAAAAGTTAACGGTTTTTGATTTCAAATAAAATCTTTTGTGGTTGAAATATTAACTGTTGTTAATGTAATTAATTTGTTAAAAATTCGTTTTTTTTTGTTGAAAATTAATTATTTTAGCTGAAAAAGGAACTATTTCATTTTTGGTTTGAAATTTGTCTTTTTTATTTGAAAATTCAACTATTTTGTTGAAAATTTACGTATTTTGTTGAAAATGTAATTATTTGACTTAAGAATTGAACAATTTTTTTATGAAGTCATTCTTTGTTTGGTTGAAAATTCCACTCTTTTGTTGAAAATTCGACTTTTTGGATTTAAAATTCAACTATTTGGTGGAAAATGAACTTTTTTGTAGAAAATTCATATTTTCTGAAATTTCTTTTCTTTCTTGCCCGAAAAATAATTTTTGGTGAAAAATCAACTAGTTTGTTGAAAAGTCGTCTTTTTATGATCATTTTAACGGTTTTTAATTTCACATAAAATCTTTTGTGGTTGAAATATCAACTGTTGTTAATTTAACTTATTTGTTAAAAATTCGCTTTTTTTTGTTGTTGAAAATTAATTATTTTAGCTGAAAAAGGAACTATTTCATTTTTGGTTTGAAATTTATCTTTTTTATTTGATAATTCAACTATTTCGTTGAAAATTCATATATTTTGTTAAAAGTTCGTCATTGTTGTTTAAGAATTGTATTATTTTGTTGAAAATGTAATTATTTGATTGAAAATTCAACAATTTTTTTATAACGTCATTCTTTATTTGGTTGAAACTTCGTCTTTTTGGATTTAAAATTCAACTATTTGGTGGAAAATGAACTTTTGTGTAGAAAATTCATATTTGGTGAAAAATCAACTAGTTTATTGAAAAGTCGTCTTTTTGTCGTTTTTTTGGTTGAAAATTAATTATTTTAACTGAAAAAGTAACTATTTCATTTTTGGTTTAAAATTGATCTTTTTTATTTAAAAATTCAACAGCTTCGTTGAAAATTCATGTATTTTGTCATAAGTTTGTCATTTTTGTTTAAACATTGTATTACTTTGTCGAAAATGTAATTATTTGATTGAAAATTCTACTTTGTTGAAAATTCGTCTTTTTGGGTTTAAAATTCAACTATTTGGTGGAAAATGAACTTTTTTGTAGAAAATTCATATTTTCTTAAATTTCTTTTCTTTCTTACCCGAAGAATCATTTTTGGTGAAAAATCAACTAATTTGTTAAAACGTCGTCTTTTCGGGATAATTTTAACGGTTTTTGATTTAAAATAAAAATATTTTGTGGCTGAAATATCAACTGTTGTTAATTTAACTAATTTGTTAAAAATTCGTTTTTTTTTTGTTGAAAATTAATTATTTTAGCTGAAAAAGTAACTATTTCATTTTTGGTTTAAAATGTACCTTTTTTATTTAAAAATTCAATTTTTTGGTTAAAAATTAATGTATTTTGTCATAAGTTCGTCATTTTTGTTTAAAAATTGTATTATTTTGTCGAAAAGGTAATTATTTGATTGAAAATTCGTCTTTTTGGATTTAAAATTCAACTATTTGGTGGAAAATGAACTTTTTTGGAGAAAATTTATATTTTCTGAAATTTCTTTTCTTTCTGGCCCGAAGAATCATTTTTTGTGAAAAATCAACTATTTTGTTGAAAATTCGTCCTTTTGGGATCATTTTAACGGTTTTTGATTTCAAATAAAATCTTTCGTGGTTAAAATATCAACTGTTGTTAATTTAACTAATTTGTTAAATATTTGTTTTTTTTTTGTTAAAAATTAATTATTTTAGCTGAAAAAGTAACTGTTTCATTTTTGGTTAAAAATTTATTTTATTTTTTTATTTAAAAATTCAACTATTCGGTTGAAAATTCAAGTATTTTTTTATAAGTTCGTCATTTTTCTTTCAACATTGTATTATTTTGTCGAAAATGTAATTATTTGATTGAAAATGCAACCATTTTTTTATAAAGTCATTCTTTTTTGGTTGAAAATTCGTCTTTTTGATTTTTGTAAAAACACAAATGAGAATTCATCTTCGTAATTGTTAATTTAACTAATTTGTTAAAAATAGTTTTTTTGTTTGTTTAAAAATTGTATTATTTTGTCGAAAATGTAATTATTTGATTGAAAATTCTACAATTTGGTTAAAAAATGTCATACTTTTTTGGTTGAAAATTCAATTATTTTCTTGATTTTTTTTTAATTATTTTTTTTAATTCAACTATTTGGTAGAAAGTTAACTTTTTTATTAAAATGCATGTGTTATGTACAAAGTTTGTCTTTTTAATTTCAAAATTTAACAATTTGTTTGAAATTTCTTTTTTTTTCTTGCCTGAAGAACAATTTTTGGTTGAAATATCAACTATGACATTTCTTGTTGAGAATTCATCTTATTTGATTGTAAATTCAAATTAATTTGTTAAAAATTCATTTTTTTGTTGAAGATTTATCATTTCAGTTTAAAATTCATTCCTTTGGTTGAAAAATCGTCTTTCTGAGTTTCTAGATTCAAAATTCAAATACTCGATTAAAAATTCGTCTTTTTAGGTTAAAAATTCATCTATTAGGTAGAAAATGAACTTTTTTGTTAAATATTTATATTTTCTATTAAAAATTCAGATGTTTTGTAGAAAATTTATCTTCTTAGCTTCAAAATGTAACAATTTGGTTGAAATTTATTTTCTTTCTTGCCTGAAGAATCATTTTTGGTTGAAACATCAACTGATTTGTTGAAAAGTCGTCTTTTAAATTAAATTTTTTAATTTATGTTAAAGAAAATAATTTTCATGAAAAAAAATGAATTTTCAACCAAATAATTAAATTTTCACTAATGAGACGAATCATAAACCAAAAAAAAAATGAATTCTGAACAAAAAGTATAATAGTTGATATTTCCACCAAAAAATAGTCGAATTTTTAATTAGAAAAGATATATTTTTAACAAAAAATGGAATAGTTAAATTTTCAATTTAAAAAATTAATTTTCAACAAAAAGAAAAATTAATTTTCTACCACGTAGTTGTATTTTCAATCAGATAGTTGAATTTTCAACAAAAAAGATGGATTTTCAAAGCAAAGAGCTATTTTCAACAACATACATAAATTTCCAACTAAATAGTTGATTTTTAAACTAAAAAAGATAAACTCTTAAACAAATATTTGAAATTGTAACTAAAACAGAGAA
>JAABKJ010014528.1:0-10092 GCA_011634705.1 Andricus grossulariae
TTTGCCGTAGTAAAAGTCGCACTGGGTCCAGTGATGCGCCTTTGTTGGACCAGACTCTGGCTTTTCCTATTAAAACAGGTTTTGCCAGAGTAAAGATGAAGTTTGGAACAGCAGTACGCCGAGTCTGGGCCGAACTCTGGCTTTTTCTATTAAAACATGGTTTGTCGTAGTAAAAGTCGCATTGAGCCCAGTAATGCGCCTTTGTTCGGCCAGACTCTGGCTTTTCCTATGAAAACATGTTTTGCCAGAGTGAAGACAAAGTTTGGAACAGCAGTCCGCCGAGCCTGGGCCGAACTCTGGATTTTCCTCTTAAAACATGGTTTTCCGTACTAAAAGTCGCACTGGGCCCAGTGATGCGCCTTTGTTGGAACAGACTCTGGCTTTTCCTATTAAAACATGTTTTGCCAGAGTAAAGACGAAGTTTGGAACAGCAGAGCGTCGATCCTGGGCCGAACTCGGGCTTTTCCACTTGAAACATGGTTTGCCGTAGCAAAACTAAACTGGGCCCAGTGATGCGCCCTTGCTGGCCCAGAATCCGGCTTTTCTTATTAAAACATGTTCAGCCAAAGCAAAGACGAAGCTTGGAAAGCACAAACAACAGTGCGCCGTGTCTGGGCCGAACTCTGTCTTTTCCTCTGAAAACATTGTTTGCTTCAGTAAAAGTCGCACTGGGCCCAGTGATGCGCCTCTCTTGGGCCAGACTCTGGCTCTTCCTATGAAAACATGTTTTGCCAAAGTAAAGATAAAGTTTGAAACAGCAGTACGCCGAGCATGGGCCGAACTCTGGCTTTTCCTCTCAAAACATGGTTTGCCGTAGTAAAATTCGCACTGGGCCCAGTGATGCGCCTTTCTTGGGCCAAACTCTGGCTTTTCCTATTGAAACACGTTTTGCCAGAGTAAAGACGAAGTTTGGAACAGCAGAGCGCCGAGCCTCTGCCGAAATCTGGCTTTTCCCCTTAAAACATGGTTTGCTGTAGTGAAAGTCGAACTGGGCCCAGTGATTCGCCTTTGTTGGGCCAGACTCGGGCTTTTCCTATTAAAACAGGTTTTGCCAGAGAGAAGATGAAGTTTGGAACAGCAGTACGCCGAGTCTGGACCGAACTCTGGCTTTTCCTCTTAAAACATGGTTTGCCGTAGTAAAAATCGCACTGGGCCCTGTGATGCGCCTTTGTTGGGCCAGACTCTGGCTTTTCCTATTAAAACATGTTTTGCCAGATTAAGGATAAAGTTTGGAACAGCAGCAGGCCGAGTCTGGGCCGAACTCTGGCTTTTCATTTTGAAACATGGTTTGCCGTAGTAAAAGTCGCACTGGGTCCAGTGATGCGCCTTTGTTGGACCAGACTCTGGCTTTTCCTATTAAAACATGTTTTGCCAGAGTAAAGATAAAGTTTGGATCAGCAGTACGCCGAGTCTGGGCCGAACTCTGGCTTTTCCTCTTAAAACATGGTTTGCCGTAGTAGAAGTCGCACTGGGCCCAGTGCTGCGTGTTTGTTGGGCCAGACTCGGGCTTTTCCTATTAAAACAAGTTTTGCCAGAGTAAAGACAAAGTTTGAAACAGCACAAACAACAGTGCGCCGCGTCTGGGCCGAACTCTGGCTTTTCCTCTGAAAATATGGTTTGCCGTAGTAAGAGTCGCACTGGGCCCAGTGATGCACCTTTGTTGGGCCAGACTCTGGCTTTTCATATCAAAACATGTTTTGCAAGAGTAAAGATAAAGTTAGGAACAGCAGTCCGCCGAGCCGGGGCCGAACTCTGGCTTTTCCTCTTAAAACATGGTTTGCCGCGGTAAAAGTCGCACTGGGCCTAGTGATGCGCCTTTGTTGGGCCAGACCCTGGCTTTTCCTTTTAAAACATGTTTTGCAAGAGTAAAGACGAAGTTTGGAACAGCAGAGCGCCGAGCCTGGGCCGAACTCTGGCTTTTCCTCTTAAAACGTGGTTTGCCGTAGTAGAAGTCACACTGGGCCCAGTGATGCGCCTTAGTTGGGCCGGCCTCTGGCTTTTCCTATTAAAACATGTTTTTGCCAGAGTAAAGATAAAGTTTCGAACCGCAGTACGCCGAGTCTGGGCATAACTCTGGCTGTTCCTATTCAAACATGGTTTGTTATAGTAAAAGTCGCACTGGGCCCAGTAATGCGCCTTTGTTGGGACAGACTCTGGCTTTTCCTATGGAAACATGTTTTTCAAGAGTAAAGACGAAGTTCGGAACAGCAGAGCGCCCAGCCTGCGACGAACTCTGGCTTTACCTCTTAAAACATGGTTTGCCGTAGTAAAAGTCGAACTGGTCCCAGTGATGCGCCTTTGTTGGAACAGACTCTGGCTTTTCCTGTAAAAACATGTTTTGCCAGAGTAAAGATAAAGTTTGGAACAGCAGTACGTGGAGTCTGGTTCGAACTGTGGCTTTTCCTCTCAAAACATGGTTTGCCGTAGTAAAAGCCGCACTGGACCCTGTGATGCGCCTTTGTTGGGCCAGACTCTGGCGGTTCCTAATAGAACATGTTTTGCCAGAGTGAAGATAAAGTTTGGAACTGCAGTACGCCGAGTCCGGGCCGAGCTCTGGCTTTTCCTCTTAAAACATGGTCTGCCGTAGTAAAAGTCGATCTAGGGCCAGTGATGCGCCTTTGTTGGG
This sequence comes from Andricus grossulariae, assembly GCA_011634705.1. Lineage (NCBI taxonomy): Eukaryota > Metazoa > Arthropoda > Insecta > Hymenoptera > Cynipidae > Andricus > Andricus grossulariae. Next base: position 2,627 of record JAABKJ010014528.1, read on the forward strand.
CCAGACTCTGGCTTTTCCTACTAAAACATGTTTTGCCAGAGTGAAGATAAAGTTTGGAACAGCAGTACGCCGAGTCTGGGCCGAACTCTGGCTTCTCCTCTTAAAACATGGTTCGCCGTAGTGAATTTAACACTGGGCCCAGTAATGCTCCTTTGTTGCGCCAGACTCTGGCTTTTCCCATTCAAACATGTTTTGCCAGAGCAAAGATAGAGTTTGGAACAGCAGCACGCCGAGTCTGGGCCGAACTCTGGCTTTTCCTCTTAAAACATGGTTTGCGGAAGCAAAAGTCGCACTGAGCCCAGTGCTGCGCCTTTGTTGGGCCAGACTCTGGCTTTTCCTATTAAAACATGTTTTGATGGATTAAAGGCGAAGTTTGGAACGGCCGAACGCCGAGCCTGGGCCGAAATCTAGCTTTTCCTCTCAAAATATGGTTTGCCGTAGTAAGAGTCGCACTGGGCCCAGTAATGCGCCTTCTTTGGGACTGACTCTGGCTTTTCCTATAAAAACATGTTTTGCCAGAGTAAAGATAAAAATAGGAACAGCAGTACCGAGCCTGGGCCGAACTGCTGCTTTTCCTCTGAAAACATGGTTTGCCGTAGTAAAAGTTGCACTGGGCCCTGTGATGCGCCTCTGTTGGGCCAGACTCTGGCTTTTCCTATTAAAACATGTTTTGCCAGAGTAAAGATAAAGTTTGGAACAGCAGTACGCCGAGTCTGGGCCGAACTCTGGCTTTTCCTCTTAAAACATGGTTTTCCGTAGTAAAATTAACACTGGGCCCAGTGATGCGCCTTTGCTGGCCCAGAATCCGGCTTTTCCTACTAAAACATGATTAGGCAAAGTAAAGACGAAGATTGGAACAGCACAAACAGCAGTGCGCCGTGTCTGGGCCGAACTCTGGCTTTTCCTCTCAAAACATGGTTTACTGTAGTAAAAGTCGCACTGAGCCCAGTGATGCGCCTTTGTTGGGCCAGACTCTGGATTTTCCTATTAAAACATGTTTTGCCAGAGTAAAGATAAAGTTTGGAACAGCAGTACGCCTAATCTGGGCCGAACTCTGGCTTTTCCTCTTAAAACATGGTTTGCCGTGGTAAAAGTCACACTGGGCCCAGCGATGCGCCTTTTTTGGGCCAGACTCTGGCTTTTTATATTAAAACATGTTTTGCAAGAGTAAAGACGAAGTTTGGAACAGCAGAGCGCCGAGCCTGGGCCTAACTCTGGCATTTCCTCTTAAAACATGGTTTACCGTAGTAGAAGTTGCACTGAACCCAGTGATGCGCCTTTGTTCGGCCAGACTCTGGCTTTTCCTATTAAAATATGTTTTGCAAGAGAAAATACGACGTTTTGAACAGCAGACCGTAGAGCCTGGGCCCAACTCTATCTTTTCCTCTCAAAACATGGTTTACCGTAGTAAAATTCGCACTTGTTCCAGTGATGCGCCTTTGATGGGCCAGACTCTGGTTTTTTCTATTGAAACATGTTTTGCCAGAGTAAAGAATAAGTTTGGAACAGCAGAGCGCCGAGCCTGGGCCGAACTCTGGCTTTTCCTCTTAAAACATGGTTTGCCGTAATAGAAGTCGCACTGGGCACAGTGATGCTCCTTTGTTGGGCCAGACTCTGGCTTTTCCTATTAAAAAATGTTTTGCCAGAGTAAAGATAAAGTTTGGAACAGCAGTACGCCGTGTCTGGGTCGAACTCTGGCTTTTTCTATTAAAACATGGTTTGCCGTAGTAACAGTCGCACAGGGCCCAGTGATGCGCCTTTGTTGGGCTAGACTCTGGCTTTTCCTATTGAAACATGTTTTGCCAGAGTAAAGACTAAGTCTGGAACAGCAGAGCGCTGAGCCTGGGTCGAACTCTGGCGTTTCCTCTTAAAACATGGTTTGCCGTAGTAAAACTAACACTGGGCACAGTGATGCGCCTTTGCTGGCCCAGAATCCGGCTTTTCCTATTGAAACATGTTTAGCCAAAGTAAAGACGAAGTTTGGAACAGCACAAACAACAGAGCGTCGTGTCTGGGCCGAACTCTTGCTTTTCCTCTCAAAATATGGTTTGCCGTAGTAAGAGTCGCACTGGACCCAGTGATGCGTGTTTGTTGGGCCAGACTCGGGCTTTTCCTATTAAAACCAGTTTTGCCAGAGTAAAGACAAAGTTTGGAACAGCAGCACGCCGAGTCTGGGCCGAACTCTGGATTTTCCTCTTAAAACATGGTTTGCCGTAGTAAAAGTCGCACTGGGTCCAGTGATGCGTGTTTGTTGGGCCAGCCTCGGGCTTTTCCTATTAAAACCAGTTTTGCCAGAGTAGAGACAAAGTTTGGAACAGCAGAGCGCCGAGCCTATGCCGAACTCTGGCTTTTGCTCTTAAAACATCTTTTGCCGCAGTAAAATTAACACTAGACCCAGTTATGCGCCTATGCTGGCCCAGAATCCAGCCTTTCCTATCGAAACATGTTTAGCCAAAGTAAAGACGAAGTTTGGAACAGCTCAAACAACAGTGCGCCGTGTCTGGGCCGAACACTGGCTTTTCCTCTCAAAATAGGGTTTGCCGTAGTAAGAGTCGCACTGGGCCCAGTGATGCGCCATTGTTGGGCAAGACTCTGGCTTTTCCTATTAAAACATGTTTTGCCAGAGTAAAGACTAAGTTTGAAATAGCAGAGCGCCGAGCCTGGGCCGAACTCTGGCTTTTCCTCTTAAAACATCTTTTGCCGCAGTAAAATTAACACTAGGCCCAATTCTGCGCCAATGCTGGCCCAGAATCCGGCTTTTCCTATTGAAACATGTTTAGCCAAAGTAAAGACGAAGTTCGGAACAGCACAAACAACAGTGCGCCGTGTCTGGGCCGAACTCTGGCTTTTCCTCTCAAAAAATGGTTAGCCGTAGTAAAAGTCGCACTGGGCCTGGTGATTCGCTTTTTTTTGGGCCAGACGCTGGCTTTTCCTATAAAACATGTTTTGCCAGAGTAAAGATAAAGTTAGGGACAGCAGGCCGACGAGCCTGGGCCGAACTGTGGCTTTTCCTCTTAAAACATGGTTTGCCGTAGTAAAAGTCGCCCTGGGCCCTGTGCTGCGCCTTTGTTGGGCCGAACTCTGGCTTGTCCTATCAAAACATGTTTTGCCAAAGTAAAGACTAAGTTTGAAACAGCAGAGCGCCGAGCCTGGGCCGAACTCTGGCTTTTCCTCTTAAAACATGGTTTGCCGTAGTAAAATTAACACTAGGCCCAGTTATGCGCCTATGCTGGCCCAGAATCCGGCTTTTCCTATCGAAACATGTTTAGCCAAAGTAAAGACGAAGTTTGGAACAGCACAAACAACAGAGCGCCGTGTCTGGGCCGATCTCTGGCTTTTCCTCTCAAAATATGGTTCGCCGTAGTAAGAGTCGCACTGGGCCCAATGCAGCGTGTTTGCTGGACCAGCCTCGGGCTTTTCCTATTAAAACAAGTTTTGCCAGAGTAAAGACAAAGTTTAGAACAGCAGAGCGCCGAGCCTAGGCCGAACTCTGGCTTTTCCCCTTAAAACATGGTTTGCCGTAATAAAAGTCGCACTGGGACCAGTGATGCGCCTTTGTTGGGCCAGACTCTGGCTTTTCCTACTAAAACCTGTTGTGCCAGAGTAAAGACTAAGTTTGGAACAGCAGAGCGCCGAGCCTGGGCCGAACTCTGGCTTTTCCTCTCAAAATATGGTTTGCCGTAGTACGAGTCGCACTGGGCCCAGTGATGCGCCTTTGTTGGGCCAGACTCTGGCTTTTCCTATTAAAACATGTTTTGCCAGAGTAAAGATAAAGTTAGGAACAGCAGTCCGCCGAGCCTAGGCCGAACTCTGGCTTTTCCTCCTAAAACCTGGTTTTCCGTAGTAGAAGTCACACTGGGCCCAGTGATGCGCCTTTGTTGGCCCAGACTCTGGCTTTTCCTATTAGAACATGTTTTGGCAGAGTAGAGACTAAGTTTGGAACAGCAGTACGCCGAGTCTGGGCCGAACTCTGGATTTTCCTCTTAAAACATGGTTTGCCGTAGAGAAAGTCGCCCTGGGCCCAGTGATGCGCCTTTGTTGCGACAGACTCTGGCTTTTCCTATTAAAACCTGTTTTGCCAGAGTAAAGACGAAGTTTGGAACAGCAACACGCCGAGTCTGGGCCGAACTCTGGCTTTTCCTCTCAAAATATGGTTTGCCGTAATACGAGTCGCACTGGGCCCAGTGATGTACCTTTGTTGGGCCAGACTCTGGTTTTTCCTATTGAAACATGTTTTGCCAGAGTAAAGATAAAGTTTGGAACAGCAGTCCGCCCAGCCTGGGCCGAACTCTGGCTTTTCGTCATAAAACATGGTTTGCCGTAGTAAAAGTCGAACTGGGGCCAGTGATGCGCCTTTGTTGGGCCAGACTCTGGCTTTTCCTACAAAAACATGTTTTGCCATAGTAAAGAGAAAGTTTGGAACAGCAGTACGCCGAGTCTGGGCCGAACTCTGACTTTTCCTCTTAAAACATGGTTTGCCGTTGTAAAAGTCGCACTGGGCCCTGTGCTGCGCAATTGTTGGGCCAGGCTCTGGCTTGTCCTATTAAAACATGTTTTGCCAGAGTGAGGATGAAGTTAGGAACAGCAGTCCGCCAAGCCTGGGCCGAACTCTGGCTTTTCCTCATAAAACATGGTTTGCCGTAGTAAAAGTCGAACTGGGGCCAGTGATACGCCTTTGTTGGGCCAGACTCTGGCTTTTCCTATTAAAACATGTATTGCCAGAGTGAAGACGAAGTTTGGAACAGCAGAGCGCCGAGCCTGAGCCAAACTCTGGCTTTTCTTTCTAAAACCTGGTTTGTCGTAGTAGAAGTCACACTGGGCCTAGTGATGCACCTTTGTTGGGCCAGACTCTGTCTTTTCCTATTAAAACATGTTTTGACAGAGTAAAGACTAAGTTTGGAACAGCAGTACGCCGAGTCTAGGCCGAACTCTGCCTTTTCCTCTTAAAACATGGTTTGCCGTAGTAAAATTATCACTGGGCCCAATAATGTTGCTTTGCTGGCCCAGAATCCGGCTTTTCCTATTGAAACATGTTTTGCCAGAGTAAAGATAAAGTTAGGAACAGCAGAGCGCGATGCCTGGGCCGAACTCTGGCTTTTTCTCTCAAAACATGGTTTGCCGTGGTAAAAGTCGCACTGGGCTCAGTGATGCGCCTTTGTTGGGACAGAATCCGGCTTTTCCTATGAAAACATGTTTTTCCAGAGTAAAGATAAAGTTAGGAACGGCAGTCCGCCGAGCCTGGGCCGAACTCTGGCTTTTCCTTTTAAAACATGGTTTGCCCTAGTAAAAGTCGAACTGGGGCCAGTGATGCGCGTTTGTTGGGCCAGACTCTGGGTCTTTCTACTAAAACATGTTTTGCCAGAGTTGAGATAAAGTTTGGAACAGCAGTACGCCGAGCCTGTGCCGAAATCTGGCTATTCCTCTTGAAACGTGGTTTGACGTAGTGAAAGTCGCACTGGGCCCAGTGATGCGCCATTGTTGGGCCAGAATCCGACTTTTCCTATTGAAACATGTTTAGCAAAAGTAAAGACGAAGTTTGGAACAGCACAAACAATAGTGCGCCGTGTCTGGGCCGAACTCTGGCTTTTCCTCCGAAAACATGGTTTGCCGTAGTAAAAGTCGCACTGGGCCCAATGATGCGCCTTTGTTGGGACAGACTCTGAATTTTTCTATGAAAACATGTTTTGCCAGAGTAAAGATAAAGTTAGGAAAAGCAGCCCGCCGAGCCTGGGCCGAACTCTGGCTTTTCCTCTTAAAACATGGTTTGCCGTAGTAAAAGTCGCACTGTGCACAGTGATGCGCCTTTGTTGGGCCAGACTCTGGCTTTGCCTATTAAAACATGTTTTGGCAGAGTAAAGACTAAGTTTGGAACAGCAGTACGCCGAGTCTGGGCCGAACTCTGGCTTTTCCTCTCGAAACATGGTTTGCCGTAGTAAAAGTCGCACTGGGCCCTGTGCTGCGCCTTTGTTGGGCCAGACTCTGGCTTGTCCTATTAAAACACGTTTTGCCAGAGTAAAGATAAAGATTGGAAAACAGTACGCCGAGCCTGGGCCGAACTCTGGCTTTTCATCTTAAAACATGGTTTGCCATAGTAAAAGTCGCACTGGGCTTAGTGATGCGCCTTTGTTGGGACAGAATCTGGCTTTTCCTAGGGAAACATGTTTTGCCCGAGTAAAGATAAAGTTAGGAACAGCAGTCCGCCGAGCCTGGGCCGAACTCTGGCTTTTCCTCCTAAAACAAGGTTTGCCGTAGTAAAAATCGCACTGGGCCCAGTAATGCGTGTTTGTTGGGCCAGACTCGGGCTTTTCCTCTTGAAACATGGTTTGTCGCAGTAAAATTAACACTAAGCCCAGTTATGCTCCCATTCTGGCCCAGAATCCGGCTTTTCCTATTGAAACATGTTTTGCTAGAGTAAAGACGAAGTTTGAAACAGCAGAGCGCCGAGCCTGGGCTGAACTCTGGCTTTTCCTCTTACAACATGGTTTGCCGTAGTAAAAGTCGCACTGGGCCCTGTGCTGCGCCTTTGTTGGGCCAGACTCTGGCTTGTCTAATTAAAACACGTTTTGCCAGAGTAAAGATGAAGTTTGGAAAAACAGTAAGCCGAGCCTGGGCCGAACTCTGGCTTTACCTTTCAAAACACGGTTTGCCGTAGTAAAATTAACACTATGCCCAGTGATGTGCCTTTGCTGGCCCAGAATCCGGCTTTGCCTATTAAAACATGTTTAGCCAAGTAAAGACGAAGTTTGGAACAGCACAAACAACAATGCGCCGTGTCTGGGCCGAACTCAGGCTTATCCTCTCAAAATAAGATTTGCCGTTGTAAAACTCGCACTGGGATCAGTGATGCGCCCTTGTTGGGCCAGACTCTGGGTTTTCCTACTAAAACATGTTTTGCCAAAGTTAAGATAAAGTTTGGAACAGCAGTACGCCGAGCCTGGGCCGAAATCTGGCTTTTCCTCTTGAAACATGGTTTCACGTAGTAAAATCCGCACTGGGCCCAGTGATGCGCCTTTGTTGGGCCAGACTCTGGCTTTTCCTATTAAAAATGTTCTGCAAGAGTAAAGACGAAGTTTGGAACAGCAGAGCGCCGAGCTTGGGCCGAACTCTGGCTTTTTCTCTTAAAACATGGTTTGCCGCTGTAAAATTAACACTAGGCCCAGTTATGCGCCTATGCTGGCCCAGAATCCGGCTTTCCCTATTGAAACATGTTTAGCCAAAGTAAAGACGGAGTTTAGAACAGCACAAACAATAGTGCGCCGTGTCTGGGCATAACTCTGGCTATTCCTCTGAAAACATGGTTTGCCATAGCAAAAGTCGCACTGGGCCCAGTGATGCGCCTTATTTGGAACAGACTCTGGATTTTCCTATGAAAAACATGTTTTGCCAGAATAAAGATAAAGTTAGGAAAAGCAGCCCGCCGAGCCTGGGCCGAACTCTGGCTTTTCCTCTTAAAACATGGTTTGCCG